>JMFS01021773.1:0-10723 GCA_000699545.1 Podiceps cristatus | reverse complement strand
CCAGTTATCATTTGGGGTTAAACCATGACAGAATGTTAGGTAAAATACAGGATAGCTAGGACTACTGAAAGGGTGAGGAAAAGGTTGAGGGTGTGGAAAAACACAAATCTGAAGTATGCCGTGCTTCAGTAATTCTAATATCCCTAGAACAATTTGTTCCGTGCAAGATGTCTAAGTCAATCAAAATGTCTTTGAATTTTTCTTCTCTGGTATTTTAATGAAACATGTAACAGTGTACATTCATGTAACATATACAAATAAATACATCATCCTTTTTGGCTTTCTGGGTTTCAAAATGTTGCTGAGATGCAAGAGCACAGAAGTTTTACCAAGTAGCAACAATTCTAAATTAAAACTTTAACGCAAAATTACCAGCACAAGACTTTTTGTCTAAGTTTAGAGAAAAATGGAAGACAGCATTAAGGTGAAGAAGAAAAATACAGAAAATATATATACTATGTATACTTACACTCTATGTATAATTTATTTTTTAATGTATATCTATATATTCTGTAGAGAGGTAGTATGCATAGAAAAAATCCAAATGCACATCTTTTAATAATTTTAATCTATAGAAAAAGTCGTACCAAAGATGCATGTTAAGAAAGGGTCTTCATTGTGTGATTTCTTTTTTGTATCTCACCCAACAGAAAAAGGTAGTAAACAGCCCAGAAAGGTTTACCTACTCATAGTGCCTGTCTAGTAGCTCTGCTTTTTTTGTGGGCTTTTATTCCTCTCATGGCACAGCATCGAAGCTAGTATAGCAACAAACCCCTTGGATTAGAACAGAAGTTTGCATTAGAGGTCTACACTGGAAATTTGTATGTGTTTATATGTCTTTTCTTGCACTGAAGACCACAGATACTGAACCATTGTTGATGTCATTTTCATGCCCCTTCCTTCATTCACTTTGATATCATTCATGAAATACGTGTCCTCACAGGAGTTATAACAGGAATTACAGATCCTGAAAATCCATGGCTAGCTACTGGTTATTAGAAAAAAGGTAGGGAACTACCAACATCGTATTTTGGTCAAAAATACAAAAAACTGGTTTTATAAAGTATTCAACTGCAAGATGGGTAAAGAATTATAGAAAAGCAAAGACAATATGTATTAACATCTGATTACAGCAGTAGTCTGCTTTAACTATGTTGCCAGTGTAAAGCAAATTTAAATTAAAAAGATTTTGTGGCCAGTAGCTGCAGGAAGTATAAAATGAAACAAATTATATATGTCAATAAGGTGCTGTAAACAAACACTGGTAATTATAACCCTAAGATGCAGAGTGGTATCTTCCGTGCAAAAGACTCAAAAGGTATTAATATTATGCAGGCCTTCATCTTACGTATGCCACTAAAACAGTTCATAACACAAAAACATTACAGAGCAAAGAGGACATAAAGCAAACACTCAAAAGAAATGCCAGTTAGAAGTTATGACCCCACAGGAACTGAACACATGAGTTGCAACTTAAAGAATCATATGCCATTTTTCTACACAAGAGAATGCTTGTGCAAAATTCCTATTCAAAGTCAATGAATACATAACTCTAGAGTTTCATTGCTATACAAAGAATTAATTGATGTCAGTATCCTAATTTCATGGGCTGGGAATAGATGCATGGACACTGAGACCAAAATTGCTTATCAGTATACAGATTCTTAAATCCAAACACCAAAAATAGGAATTCTGCTATTGATTTGTGTGGTATACTTTATTACTGTGCAGTACATTTATATTTAGGGGCCTAATGGCTGGGGTTTTGGATTTATTCTTTTTTGTGAAAAGCTAGCACCAAAAATTATGCATATAATCTCATCACATGTAATTGTGGTTTACAACTATTGGAAAGCCAGTGTCTTTTTCATGGACAGATGGCATCTAGTGTTGGATGAAAGTAAAGGACATAGACAAGATTAAAGATTCTGTGACTCAAATTATTACTCAAACTTATCTGCATTAACCTTAAAATGAAAGTAAGAGTATTGCAGAGAAGTTTGCCTTGTAAGTGTGTATTTGTGACCTTCTGATCCAATACACATTTTCAATAAAGAAATAGAGCTCCATCGTGTTATTAGAGGTTCATGTGAAATAAGCACCTTGTGGATAACATCAGAAGAAACAAAACTTACTGACTTTAGAGCTACCAGACATAGCTTCAGTGTTCTATAACTTCTATGAAACCATACTCCTTTCAGGAGCTCTATAATTGCATGTGCTACTTTGCTACACATTTGTATTGCATGTATCATATACTTTTAATAAAAGTAAATGATCTTTAAAATTATGAGGTCCATACTTTGCTACACATTTGTATTGCATGTATCAGATACTTTTAATAAATGATCTTTAAAATTATGAGGTCCGTAATTATATAAAGTTAATACAGGGAAAGGTATTTAAAGTCATAATTTATCTGTCTACTCATAAAAACCAATTTGTCAACAAAATATGGTCTCATTAAATTTTTGGAGATGTCTTTTTTTTCCAGCAATTGTTGCAACTATGCTATAACGCCAATCAATAGAAAATGTCCTTTCTTTAGAATGCCATCTGAGACACTTTCAGAAGCTCTATTTAAGGTCAATATCTGCGATACCTGCTGCTTTTTTCCTCTCCACAAAGCTTTTTAACTGGACACAAGATGTTCTTGGTAAATCCATGTTGGCAGTTACTTAGTACTTTGCAGATGCTTACAAATAGTTTCCACTTTACCATTGTCCTGGTTTCAGCCAGCATGGAGCTAGTTTTGTCTTCAGCGGCTCCTGTGTTTTGGATTTATTAGGTGAAACATGGTGTTAGTTGCTGCCAAATGATCAAGGACATTTTACAGTGTCCAGGGTTTTGTTAATGTGCAGGTGCAAAAACCTGGTAGGGCTATAGGCAGAATGGTTGATCCAAACTGGCCAAAAAGGATTTCATACACATAAAAGAGAAGAGTCATATATGATCAACATAATTAAAAAACAGTGTTTCTTTAACACGGGAATTAGTTATAATATAGGGTTGTTAGGTTCTTTGTCTTTTTTTCTTTTTTTTTTTTTTTTTTTTTTCCATTTGTTTGGGCCTGTTCATTTGTTTGTCTGTCTGTTCCCTTGCACTCTATGTATTATTGTCCTTATATATTATTATTATTATTAACATACTTTTATCTTTTTCTTTGCTGTCCTGATGAACCATTTTTATCTCAGCCTGCGAATTCTCTCTCTCTTCGATTCTCCTTGAAGTGGCTTTGTGGTATTTGTTTACCATCTCGGCTTAAATGATGACAACCATATTTCAAGGAATTTTAATTTAACAGAGTAGCTTGTAATTCCTTGACTTTTCTTTCTATGCCACTCCTTTCTTTTCCCTCTTTTTTTAAGGTAAGCAATGCAATTACACTTTTTTCTCTGTTAGAATTTAATTTCTTTGAGTTTCTGAAAATAGCTACTGCTATTAGGCAATCTGAAGACATGTGACTGATATGTGACTGATTAAAAACTTTTTAAGCTTTATATAATGTTTTCCTTCTAGTCTACACTGAGAATCCCTCTCTTTTTCACCAGTATTAGTGATGCTAAACACAGCTTATCTTTTTGGACATCACTGATGATAAAGAGATGATTTGGCATTCTAGTTATCTTCTGTTTCCAGTTTTAGCTTCCACTGAGTTATGGATCTATACTTACCCTGAAAATCTTTTTGCAGACAATGTAGAATAATGCATGTACATTGCAATATAATGTCTTGCTTTCCTTGATATATTCTTGCAAGTTGCATCGCATTTTATATTCCAACCTTTCCAATTTTCTCTTTAGGAAACTATATTATTCTTTTATGTTTGGTTGAGGTCTTTTTTCTTCTTTACTGCAAATTGTTTAAGCTTTATCTGGTTTAGTCAATGTAAACTAGAAGCCTGTAATTTACCAGTGCTGGTCTTCTCCACTTACCCTTCATTGATATTAGAATAATTTGCTTTCAATTCCTTAAAAATTTGCTAGCTCTCTTTAATTCCCTTTGACCTTAGACCAGCCTGCATCTAATCCAAGTTTTTTGTTTTCCACCAATCAAAGAGCAGTTCTCAAAACTTTTAATGATTACTTAGAGTATGTCAATGGGTCTGTTTTTCTCTGCAGTCTAAATCTCAGACCTCATCCTTTGTATAAAGTAGCTTCTCCTCTCTTACTCTTCTAGTTGACTTTCCTGAATATGAATAGCTTCATAGAATAATTTAGGTTGCAAGAGACCTCAAGAAGGCATTTGATCTGACCTACCATTTAGAACTGAGCCAGGTTAATGTTAATAAAACATAGTCCTTTACAACACTACTCAAGTACAAAACTACACAAGTTTTTCTACTGTGGTAATTAAAACGTGGTCTTGATCTTGAATTAAAAAATCCAAATCGAGAACTTTTCTTGCAAGATAGGAGACTTACATCATAAATACTGACTCATAGAAGTTAATTTAAATCCCCAGTAACTATGTTTGAATATTCAGAACAGGTTTGTTGGGACTAAACAGGTCCCACTTGTGCTGGAAACTCTCAGTTAGTCTATTCTCTTGCTTGTAGCAAGGCTACAATCTTCACTGAAAAGGACAAGTAAGGTGCTAAACAGTTGTTTACGCAATCTTCACTGCTGCAGAAAATCAGTCCTGACAATATTTGGATGGGCATCTGCTTGCAGAAGAAGGTAAATGAAAAATGAACAAGCATTGCAAGGCTGCTTTGAAGATTGAGAATGAATTTCAACGTAGACAGAGGTCACTCTGTAACTGCCCCAAAGTGTCTTATACCATTAATACATCTTTAAGCATCTCAGTGCAATGGACATGCCTACACAGACTACTTTTGGGCCACTTACAACACACAAAGAAGAGGTGAAAGATTTCATTGCAGCTCCCAGATCCTTCCACTTCTTCCTGCTTGTGACTACTTCATAAGAGTTACTTTGATATTTGCAGAGAGTCAATCATCTGTATTGTTACGTTCCACATTGGTTTTTGTTGTGAGAATGGGTAGTTTATCTTATTGTCTTAGAAACTTGCATTTTATTTGAATTGCACCTTTATTTCCTAAGTAAATCAGGTTCTGGCTAGTATTTGTCTTGCCATTTTTGAAATTACTGGTTGACTGCAATTATATTTACTGAACCTTCAAAGCTATGAAGTTCCTACAAGTACCAGGAGAACTGAAAAATGGATAGAAGAGAAAGAACAAAGTTAATTCCCTTTCTGGTTGAAAGGAAGCCATAACTAATCTTTTTATCTATGGTGAGAGGAAGAAACCAGCTCCATAATCAGAAGTTGCACAGGATCTGAGTAAACAACATACATTTATATATGTGACCGTAACAAATGGCCACCCCCCTGGCAGACATCAGAGGATGCAGAGGAGAGCTGTGGACACTGCAGCGATGGTGGGTGTTAGGGACATGCAAAGGCTGACAGTGCTGTGGCAATGGGAAAATAAGAGATGGGAATTTACAGATCCATACAGAGATGAACTTCATACTTCTACCACTCATGAATGAACTGGGTCTTTGTCACCATTTAGCAGCATTGAGATAATGCTGCTAAATGTAACTAGTGGTCATTTTGCAGTGTGGAGAAAATGTTCTTAGATGTAAATAAACCAGATTTTGTTGTTACTGACACATCACTACCATCAGAATTCAATAAGCCAGTTTCCATGTACAGTTTTCTGATGATGAGACATACATGCAGAGAACTTCCTTTGAATTTTAAAATGAAAAAGGAAACCCAAATGGATGTTACACAGGGGTCCCTGACAAAAAATGTATGTTGAATAACTCATACTACTGTGATTACCTTTAACCAGCTTGCAAATTATGTTTTGAAGATGATTTCTGATACATAGATAGTACTATTCTATGAGATTTAAATAGTACTTTGTCCAAGTAATTTACATGAGTAAGTCCTGTACTAGTTATGTAGTCCTAATGTTCAGTGGTGGAATCTCCGCCAGCAAACTGAGATGTGAGAACAAAAGCTGGATACAGCACACGCAGGAATGATACATTCAGACTTGAAATCAAAGGTCGAAGTACAAATTCAGTTAACTAACATTGTAATTATTTTTTTCTTCAAACCAGTGTCATGGTTCCTATAAAAATGGAAATGGGTGCTTTGACTTGCTGTATTTAGAAACAATGCTGCTATGCTGTGTGGAAACATGCACAATTTGTCTTGTAAAATTTGCTGTCTTGTGTTTTTTTGAAAAGGTGCTTTCTGTTCAGTTATGCACTAAGCTCTAAACTGATCCAGATAATATGAGGGCAGGGTTACATTGTCTATGCAGTTTCTAGACCAAGGATTCTTGACTGGGGAGACAGCAGAACAACAGAAAGGAAACAGTACTGAACTTCTGCCATAGCTGTGCACACCTCAGTTAACAGTTAACTCAGGTGGTTCTGCTGTGCCTTGAGATCCCTGGAGAGTGTCAGGCTTAGAGCAGTGGCTCTGTGATGCCCCTGCAAGGATCACTGTGCCCTTTATCTCAATTCCTTCACTTCAACAGAAAAAATATAGATTATACCTTTTTCTTATCTCATTATTATCCTCTTCTGGGGTGTAAAATAGAAATTATTCTTCACTGAAATTCATTATTTTAATAATTTATCTGAGTGGCAGCATGAACCTTACAGCTAAAAAAGAAATAGAAAAGTGCTTAAATTCTTCCAACCTATCACTAGATCTATGTACAAAAAACCCAAAAAAAACCCAAAAACCCCACAAAACCAAAACCCCTAAAAAAACACAAACAAACAAACAAACAAAAATAAAAAACCTATGGATTTTTACTAAGTATTTGAAAAATCTTTACCAGTTACCGATTATGGACTTCTCTGTATGCTACAAATTACAATGAAAATTATATTACCAATTTACAAGTGAAACATGTCAATCTTCTCAAGAGAGACTTAGCTTCAAAAATGACTGGGAACAACAACTCTCAAGTATGCAAGTACAGTCTTTGAACTAGAGGGAATAGAGCGCACACACTGCAGTTCAGAAAAATAATGCGTTTCTTCAGGCTCAACCTATAGAGGGATCTGGAAATCTGTTGCAAAACAGAACTTAACAAACACAAAAAAGTGTAGGAATGCTCCACAACACCTCGCTTTTCCCCTTTGATACGTTTCCTTCCCTAAAGAAGTGTTCCTTTTGCTTGGCAGAAAGTTGTATGCCCCAGCCTAGCAGACAGTGAAAGCACTTTCTGTGTCCCTTTTGACAAACTTACAAAAAAACCCAAACAAACAAAAAAATACCCCAAAAACCCCAAAAACCAAGCCAAAACAAACCCTCAAAGGAGAAAACAAAGTAAGAAATTTGTTTTCCATGTGAACCATAGTCAGTCAAGTATAGGCGATATCCAAGTACTCTATTACAGAAACCTCTCTCCACACTCCCTTTTAGCAGAAATCCATAATTTTCTCTCTAAAGTTTCAAGTTGTTCTTTACTGTTGCACTCCTGCTTCTCCTGTTGACTACTGAGCAACCAGAGACTTAGCATGTTTATTTTGTTTTTAACAGCAATCAGTAATTTTTCCAGTTTCCTTTATTTCTGTGACATCTACTGACACATTCCTCCTAACCGAAACAGTTAGGGAATATGAGACACAATGCTTCTCATTAACAGTTTGTCCTGGTCCTTTGACTATTTCTGTTTTAAACTTCTTTAGAGTTGAGTCTTCTGTTCCAGCCATGTCACATTAATCTGTAAAATATTGCTCTGGTTACATGGTTGTTCATATTGTCATAAACACTGTTCTTTTCCAGAAATAACTTATTGGCATATTTCTCTTGCTATTGGGATTTCAGTCCTTTTGGTTCTAGAAATCATTACCATATTTTAACAACAACAACAAAAAGATATCTTCCCTGACAAATCATTTACTCTCATTAATCATGCAATCCTGTTAACTTTCCCTAAAAACTGTCATAGATTTATGAAGGTGTAAATGACAAAAAGGGATGTAGATAGTTATCATATATGCAATATGCAATATAGTTATCATATATGCAATATGCAATATACAATATACAATTTGTATATATATATACACAATATATGCTAGAATACAACTGCTAGGATTGAGTTATTCATACTTATAAACTAATTCACAACTGTGACAGATGAATGAAGAACCAAAGTGAAAGACTCAAACTGCACAGCTATTATAGGAAGTAAAGATTTAGCAGTCCAAGAAAAAAAAAATTCTAAACCTGGACAATGATTCATGCATGTCTTTGAATGATTAAAATGAAGATAAAACTATCCAACAAGGAAAACAGAAGAACTCTCTGAATTCCATGAAACCATTGCTTTGGAGCCATACCTTGGTTTAAAGGAAACAGGTGCTTACATTAATGGCTTTAGATATAACTTTCCAAAAGGTTCAACTATGTTAGCTAACTGAATTATGAGGCATTTCAAATATATTGAAATAAGGGGAAAATATATTTCCTTGACATCATGGTTGAACAAAAGCCTAAAAATGGATCTGATGCTGAATTCTTCAGCTATTTTTGTGACACCACTTCAATAACGCAAATTTTATTGCAATTTAAAGTCATATGGAATGTTAGAATGACTCCTTGTCTACTTAAAAAAAAAAAAAAAAAAAAAAAAAAAGAAAACCTCTTTATGTCCCAAGTCTAAACTTTGACACTAGCTTTAATTAATCAACTATACATCCTCACCACAAGCTAAAAAATAACCTAATCTTCTGGAAGAGAATCATTACCAAAACTATTGTGTTGTTACATATATTGCCTAATGATTATGTGGAACAGAACCAATTTTAAAGGATGATAGAATAAACAATTTAGACCACTTGCATCATTCCAGTTAATAATAGATTATATTTTAATTGTCAACTAAATTTACTGTCTTTTCAATATTTATCAAGGCTTCAAGGGAAAAAGAAGTGCTAGGGTCTAACATATTCTGTGCTTATGTTCTATGTGCTTTGTGTCCATCTCAGAATAGCTACATCTTATGCCATCAGCTCTTTATGTTGTGGAAGAAGGAGCTGATCATTTCATAATTAATGATAAACTCCCATCTAAACATTCAAGGCCTATTTAATTTGTCAATGCAGACACTTGAGAAAGTTAATCTGAAGTAACTTTGAAAGTGGATTAATTAAAATGAATTAAAGCCATGTATTGATCCTTTTATTCAAATTTTCAGTGGCTTTAATTCAATGTAGTCTGCTTCAGCCTTCAAAGTGAATTAAGCTAAATTAAATTAGGGCCACTTTAATTCTGCATATGTGTCTACATTGGGATTAATGCATTTTACATTATTCAGGACTACAGGAACTGCCAAAAAAAATTTACAGTGAATTACCTGCTTCATAACAGCTGCTTATGCTCACATCCTTTCTCTATAGAAAATTCTATTTAAGTTAACCTTCTTGCCTTGCAATGAGATGGGGCAAACTGATCATTTTTTCATATCTTACTCTGACATGTTGGGTATGTCCTTATTTCCACACTCAATTGATTTGAACAAGCTTTCTTGAGCATCCAAGACAAATACATTTTTGGTGCAATAAAGTCTGAAAGAGCTCAATGAGAAACTGACTTCCAAACTCAAAACAATATGGTTACTTTGGAACAATTTTTCTTTTCTTTTTTTTTTTTTTTTTTTCTGTGTGATCTTAATGTTTATTACATGAATATTTCATTTTTTAAAAAAGATTTTCAAAAAACTTAGTCTTATCTTAAAAAGGCAGTTTTGATAGAAAATCATTGAACACTCCTGAGCATGGCAATGACCATGCTTGTTCTCTTTTGAGAACAGTGAATGAAAAGAATCTCAGCAATGCATTACTGAACTGACCTTACTGGACTTGTTTTGTGGAGAAATTGCTCTGCTAAGCAAGAAATATGCAATCTGAAAATGTCTGTGTTTCCAATTACCAGAGAAAACATCTATCTTAAAGTCGCTGATTTTTTATCCATAGCTTTGGGAGTGGATTCAGCAATGATGTAAGGGAATTTAGTAATATACAGAAACAATAATAATAATGAATATACTTGTTATTCAATGTGCTTTTACTCTCTACCATAAATGTTGCTTTCCGTACCTGATATGTGACAATTACACTACTAAACTCAACAAAATTAATTATTCTCTATTTGAGGTAAAATGTTATTCTCACCACAATGGAAGGCAAATCCACCAGGTTTTGATTGGCATACAGAGTATCGATTTACAAAAGCAGTTCAGAACTATAATCACAGACTCAGAAACAAGCGAGTGAAATCAAGCAGGGAAAAATGTCAAGAATTATTATAAGTATCTGTTCTCATTCAGGTCTTCATAAATTCATATTTAATTTCCATTAGCAGTCATCTGAACCAAATACTTTATAAAATTTATAAAATAGAATTTGTTTAATCATTAGTGGTATTGAACGAACACTGAAAGCTTACATCATACAGCTGACACAAGAGATACCCTATCAAAATGTCTACATTTTCTCAGCTACAAGATTTCCTTTATTAGATGCATATGATTAAGAGGAGGTTTAAAGCATATATCCATTTGTGACATTAATCCACTGGTTACTACAACTTTTCTACTGCTTATTGCTTCTCTGCAAGCCCTTCAACTTTGTAGAAAAAGGTTTTCAAACAATTTATTCAGCTAAAAATTTCCCTCCTCTTTCCAAACATAGAATCATAGAGTCATAGAATGTTT
>KL259937.1:0-25400 GCA_000699545.1 Podiceps cristatus | reverse complement strand
AATGTGTCCAGTAGTCACATTATTCAGAGAAAAGTTTGCATTTTTCAGGGTTGGGGTGAATTTTTTTTTAGGGTGTTTTTTTGTTTCCTTGGGTTTTTTTATAATTTCAAAGATTAATAACAGGTTGGGAATTTAGAAAAGTAATTTTGCAGTGAACAATAGGAATTAAGAAGATGATTTGAACTGCCAAAAATTAAATTCTTCTAATTATTATATGATTATTACTAAGCTTTTGGAAAAGACCACTGGATTATTCTTCTCAACAGATTCAGTTAAAAATAAAATTCAGTTATTCATTTACCTTCATCTTAGTAAGAGCTGAAGTGACAAAAGTTCTTTATCTCTGCTAGTTTTGTGAAATTATGACAAAGGCTGGAATTTTCTCATAATCATGACTGAAATATATTAGTTGTCTCCTGAGAATATTGCATATTTATATATAGATCAAGTATATTTCAAACTTCAGCAGTAATCTGACTGCCAACCTGTATCAGTTTATTTACTTTATCACTGGTTCATAGGAAGGGTAATAATGAAATCTAAATCTGTGTTTAAATAAAGAACTGGAAACTCATTTCATTTTATCACTAAAATTTCAACAATCTGATGTCAATATTTGGTTCACGATCAAAACAGTGAAATATAAACTCATATGCACTACAATTGCATAAACATATGACAGACTGCATAAAAGATGAATCCAGAATCTGACTATATAATAGAATGCTACTTAGAATGGTATTTGTAGCACGTAACAGAACTTAGATTTTTTTTTAAAAAAAAAAAAAAAAAAACAAACATAACTGGAGCAGAGTAGAATGTATCTTAGTTATCATCTGTGTTCCTATAACCACAAATAATTCAATTATCTGAAATCCCACCTGTTTCAGAATCACTCAATGCTGACAAGGTTGGCCTCACAGTCACAAATTAATTTTGTCACAACTGAGTGGCTTTACACAATGTGATTTAGTAGTAGTCTAGAATTTAGACCCTCATAGCAAATGCATTTACTCCCTGATGGAAAATCACAGAATTGGATTGTGATATTTGATAGCACTCAGTTATTGGTTGATTAACAAGGTGATTCGACAAAATCTGTTCTAATTAAGCAGCAACTTAGTTAAAGATTCAAAAATGTCAAAGTTCACCCTATTACTACATGGAAGGAGTCTATCAGGAAAAATCAGGACATAATTGCTTTTCAGAAAAAAAGAGCACAAAAGGGTAAGGAGAACACTCCTGTTGAGTCACAAGGTTTGGAAAGGATCCTCTTGCTTTCTAAACTCCTTCGGAAAGGAACCTAGGGGGGGCTGCATCTAATCCTAGTCCTAGACCTGATCAACGTTTATGTCTAAGGTTCATTTACAATTTAAGGTAAACCAGAAGACTGTTAGTAAGACTTAATCATTGACTAATTCAACATTTACAAAGTGATTAAATCGATTCATACATTACACAGACACAATATTTATATAAAGGTACAAAAGGTATTCCCCTTGAGTTCAGTGAAATACGTCAAAAGCTCTGGCATTTCTCAACAGGCAAGGGTTGAGCCTCAAGGAGTAAGGGGTTTCAGCCCAGGTCCCACCATCAGCTTTCAGCAACAGTCTTCTGAATTACACAAACTCAAGAGTCTTGTGCTCTGAGAAGCCTCCCACACAGAGGCAGATGCTGCAGTCCAGGAGAACTCAGCAGGCCTCCCTCAGGACTGATGCTTATAGGGTCGCAAGAGGATTTGCTTTAGTCATCAGTAAATTTCCATCCTGGCCACACCTGGTGTCATCCTGCTTTTGTTCCACTCTTGTTCCCCACCGAGGCCAGGCATTATCAGAGCTCCTGGTACACACGGTGCTGCTGCCCACCTCAGCCATGCAAGAGCTCCTGATACCATCAAGGGGCCCTTCAATGCTCAGCTCATCACAGAAGGCCAAGGCCAGGTAATCAGGGTTCTTCATATGAGAGGTCCAGGGAAAGGAAGGGGGAGGGGTGGGGGGGAGGGGGACTCATCACCACACTCGCTTCCGTAATGATTTGGTCATGCAGAGGAACTTGCATAAATGTTGAGGTATTCTGATGCCGTTGGGAATTTTATCATTACCTTCAGCATTACCATCATGAACTTGTGTATGTGTTCTATCAGTCTGCCCTATCAAGACTCACGTTTATGAAGATGATAGTTGTCATAGTGAAATATTGTTGATAAGAATGCTATGGAGAGCACTACTTCCTTCTCCATCTGTGTTGATGTTTTTAGTCATTTAGCAGGAATTTTAAATGGTACTTGAAAATTATAAGATTATATTTACTACAGACTGAAATGTGTTATAGTTATTGTCTCTATTCCTATAACTACAACTAAATAGAAAGGTTATTGCTAGTTGCTGCTTTTTCTCCATCCAAACAAATTCCCTTACCAGAATTGAACTAAAGCTTCATTGCAGAAGATACTTCAACATCCTTGCTGATTATATGGGAAAAACTCGCTATGTTTACTGCTGCTGACATACATTTAGGTACACATTCGTTTAAATTTTATATTGTTTTAACAAATATAGATTTGTTTATTTTTTAACAAATGTGATTCTTGAAATTACATGCTATTCTGTTCTCCTGTCACAATTACCACTGATAAACTGGCAAGTGACCCAGGAGGAGGACACAGGCTTCCATCCTGAATCAGGTTTATTTCATCACACACAAGAAATTATGACCAAGAAAGGTCATTCAAGGTGACTACACCCTCCACAAAATCGAAATCTTTAAATTTAAATAAACTTCATTAAATACCTCTATTCAGACCAGGATATAACCACACAGAGTAGCTCATTTATGAAAAATGTTTCTCATTCAGTGACTGCTGAGACATGCTTTCTGATATTGCTTCTTTTTGTTCCCAATAGGGTAAGAATTTTCTTTTTTGTTAACAGCATGTTCATTGGAAACCTATTTTTTTTTTCCATCAGGGAAGAGAAAAGGAGAGAGATCTATTTTTAAGAGCCTTCAGAAAAGTAAATCTATTGCCCACAGAAGCTGCTTTCTTTGTAGGAACCCCTAACAAAATAGATTCAACTTGGTCTATAAACACTATTTTGCGTCAGGTACACCATCCTATATGTCCTAAGCTCTAACTACTTGTCATGTCCTGCCATCTAAGCTGACTTCAGGTGAGATTCTGATGACTAGAAGTTAATGTGTGGAGCCAACAACGTGCCATTTTACATGGAGTGTTCTTAGTCCTGACTCTTGCAAATTGTTAAAACTTAGTCTCCAAAACAGGGCTTCTGGGGAGTCTGATATGATCCCCTGTTCGGGTATTATAATCTGCTCCTATCTGCTTGCAGCCTAGCAGGAAGGACTACTTGGCTGGCCTGTCTCGCAAAGCTCTATGCGCAACAACTGTTTTCCTTTCTTAGAGCATTAGAGATGTACTTTAATTCTCTGGATTAAAAGAATTGCTCCATTTTGGCACATAGTTTAGACTTCAAATGCCTATTACAATATACACAACTGAAAACCCGCAGGTGCTTCACTGCATAGCCAAAGTTTCAGGTGATAAACAAATGCAGTTTCCCAGAACCATGAGGAACTGCTGTTCACTTCAGTTCTCCGTCAGTATACTACAGGCTAGAAAAAAACGCATCTATAATGTTAAGTACAAATAAATGAAATAATAAGAAAAATGTTACAGTTTTACAGAATAAAGATAACTGTGATGCCTTTTGAATGGCTGAGAACGGGTTAACACTGCGTAAACATAAGCATGTACTAGTTTATGGTGTCTAAATCAACAAGAGTCTTAACAATGTTCAACCATGGCTCCCATTATCCACTTTCATGTTTTTCGTACTAATCCCTAAATCATACATATCTCCACTGTTAATAACATTGCAAAGATAACTGGTTTTCCAACTTCTAAGTTACTGCTATACTCACCAGCCCAGTGTAGTTCACTTAGTATTGACATCAAACTTGTCAAACAACTGGTTCATTTACAAGATCTTTCAATATATTCCTTGGTGCATATCAGTAAGTAATTTATAGAAAAGTATAATTTGTCTAATGGAAATTATTTACATTGGAGTGTGGATTTACACTAGTAAATCTTACATGATAAGAAAAAAATTAAATCAGGAATTTTTATTTTGCAACATTTTAAATGTTTTAAACATTAAAATCAATGACAAAAAATAATTCAGTAATTATTTATTAATAGGAGTAGATTTCCTATACTTTGCTTATATTGTTATATATAGACAGTTTTAGAAAAGAAAAAAGGGAGAATTTTGCAAAAAAGATAACTTGATAATGATACATTTTTCAGATAATCTAGATGGTGTTAATAAGTAAAGATAAAATTATGGCCCTAGGAAAACTGATGTGTGCTTTGACTTCAGCATAGCTGAGATGAAACCTGTAGAATAAATAAAAGTTTTACTTCACAGGTTGGATTATGATCTCCTTGAAAGGAAGTTTAAAAACTTATTTTTCCTTTTTAATGATATAGAGCATATAATACAGTCCAAAGCATGCCTCAAGCATTTGCATGAGTCCCTGGTAGCAAGAACACTGAAAGAGGGTCTCTAAAGACTTCAAATTTCTGAAGTAAACATTGCTGACTGCAGTTCCCGTGCTAAGGAATGAGCTTGTTCACAGGGATCTACAAGAAACTAAATTAGGGTTTGAATTTCAGTTGGGAGATGGTGACATACAACAGAATTATATCGTAACATACAAGTTCACAGATAACACATATAGATGCCTCCCAAGAAAAAAAAAAAAAAAGTATAATATGGCTAAGAAATAGAGCAGACAAGTTTAATATCTGAATAAGAAAGATAGACTGAAATAAGCTTTCCTTCTATGTGTTTTCTGGGTCAGGAAAATGTAGAAGGCCACTTTGTTTTCTTAGGATGTTATTATTAGAGCTCTCCTCCTCTTGCAAAGAGGGAGATATCTTTATCAATTCCCTACAGCAGAATATGACTAATTCTAGCACTAGATAACAAGAATTGTTATTATTCAGAAGTTATCAAAACCACCACAGAAGCCAGCGAAGTTTTTCTGATGGTGTGTCAGCATATGTAAGACTGCTTAGTCAATCCTACTTTCTGATCATTGAAGCATAGACATAGACACGAAGAAGTCAAACTGTTTACATTGTGTATGCAGTTCTCAAATCTGTAAAACTTTTTGGATGCAATTCTCTCCTCCTGCCAATGATATATGAACTATTATTTTATGTTATTAGCAGCAGGAAAGGACTAGCAAGGCATTATCAAGAATTTTAGAATGAAATATTTTTTTCAATGTATTGCAAAGTCTGCAATAAATGACTTTGTTAATTTGAAATTAAATTTGAAAGGTGTATAGATCTGTTAGC
Source organism: Podiceps cristatus (assembly GCA_000699545.1). Taxonomy (NCBI): domain Eukaryota; kingdom Metazoa; phylum Chordata; class Aves; order Podicipediformes; family Podicipedidae; genus Podiceps; species Podiceps cristatus. The sequence continues at coordinate 20,017 of KL259937.1, read as the reverse complement.
TCAGTGCTTTCTGAAACAGAAATTTTTGTGTTTGAAAATACATACAGAAAATTCTTGAAGTCAAGGTAATTCTGACCTTGGGTAGAGCATAAATAGATTTTGGGGGGGCGGGGGGTGGGTGGGTGTATTTTTGCACGACCATTTCATAATTTCTGAAAAGATCAGTGTTACTATGTGAATATAAACAGAGTAGACCAGAGGCTGTCAGAGAATTGCAGAGAACATGCAGGGACTGTAGGAAGTCCATCTGTATTGTCCCCCAGCCTATCAGTAAAGGCTTCCAGCTGAGAAACACTAATTGGCTGGCTGAGCAGTTCTAGTCTGTCTGAAGATAAAATTGAATGTATTAGCTTAAATCACCAAAAATGGAGGACCTAGAAATGTTAATGTGGTCACTTAAAGCAGATGGTTGTCATTTTCCAATCAAGACACTAAATGCCTACCAAAAGGAGCTCTGCTTCTTTTTTTGTTTGTTTGTTTTTGTTGTTTGCTTTTTTGGGGTTGTTTTTGTTTTTTTGGTTTTTTTTGTTTTTTTTTTTTAAGAGCCTGCTCTGATCTCTGTAATATTTGTACTGGAAAACTGTGCTGTTAAGAAGGTTGGGAAATGGGGCTTCAATGTGTGGGAATATCCTATCCATAGTCTCTCCTCATTCCAGGGAAACTCATCTGAGCTTTGTTTGAACTATACTGTCTTCCTCAGATAAAATATTTGCAGAATGTTAAGTTTAGATTCTTTTTAATTCTGTTCAATAATTATCATGAAACACCAATTTCAGGACTGATGTAGAAACAGAGGAAAAAAAGGAAATTGAACAAAAAAGAAATTTGTCAATTCTGTTCAATAATTATCATGAAACACCAATTTCAGGACTTTTCCTCTGTAGAAACAGAGGAAAAAAGGAAATTGAACAAAAAAGAAATTTGTCACTTTCCCATTCTTCTTATTTCTCTCTGTCTTCCTGTAGAGAGGAAAAACAAACAAACAAACAAACAACTTATATGTATGCATTTGAGCAGGGTGAGCACAGATAGGCAATCTGAACAGAAAAAAAAAAAAAGAAAAAAAGCCTTCAATATTTGCTAAATACAGAAAAAGATATACACAAAAATTAAATGTAAGAAAATCCTACAACACAATCATCATTGAAATAGCTTTATTTGAAAGTTTGTTATCCTGTATTGTAACTGATGCATCTTAATATATATAAATTCTTTGATACATACAGAACTAGAAAAAAAAATACTAACTGTGAACCAAAATATAAATATTAGACAATCTGAAAATTATACAGAGCTACAATTTCCAACCTATTCTAAAGGTCTAATAATTAGACAAATAATTGTGGTTTCTTCTTCAATTAATTTCCCATGTTCATTGCATTTGCTTAAATCAGCTTACTGGGTAAAGCCGCTAGGTAAATTAGCAAACATTTGAGGAGTGGGGTAAGGTATCTACTTTTAAAAAAAAATTACCTACAGTTCCAGGGTGGAAGAGATGCTTATCTTTATTAGAATGTCAATCATTCATCCCGTTTTACATGTGCATGAAATAGATAAGTCATTTCTTAAAAGTGAGGAGGAATTATTCCTTTTAAACAATTACCTTTTTATGAAGGCTTTTACATAACAATTAACTCTTTTTTACTGTAGCCAACTACTTATAAAATACTCATGTAGGTCATCTTAGTTCATCCAACTGAAACTCTCTGTTGAAAGGAATAATTTGGACACTTACTGAGGTAGAAGAAAGGAGAGAGTGTGCACATATCTGGCAAGGACCCTAAAATCCCTTAGTTTTCATAAATATGTGCATTAGAACATGTACCCCTTCCTTCCTCCTCTTCCCCATCATGACAGTACCTTTTCTAATATTTTTGTGGGGTTTTATCCATGGGCAGTTTTGAAATGTTAGATGGGATAGAGTTAACATCCTATCAATCTTCATTACTTTTAATAAAGGTTTTGTGTTCTGTTATCTGAAAAGCAGGTTATTTTCTGCTTTATGCTTTTTTCTAAAGGAAAAGGAATATGTATTCTAAGACAATTATTGTATAAAACCTGGAATCTTGTAACTAGCTTTCAGGATAGTTGAAGGAAGCGTTGGGGAAATAAAAAAAAAAAAAAAAAAAAAAAAAAATCATTCAGAGCTGCATTGATTTCCAGCACCTTTGTCCTCAGTTCTAATACCTGACTACTTACATTCTTAAAGTACTTTAGGGATTTGTATAAAATCCCCAACAGATTAAACAAATTCAAAGACAAAAAAAAAAAAAAAAAAGCACCCAAACAAAAAAAAAAAAAAAAAACACAACACACACCAAAAAATTGTACATGCCATATTCCCTAAGTATTTCTATTTAAACACTACATTGAAAGAGCTCTGAATAACCTTAAAGAAGCCCCTCAAGATTTTCCATTTAAATTTCAACTCAAAGTCTGCTTATTATGGCTGCAAGATATGACTGAATATATTTCCTTTGTGTTTTTTAACCATCCCTTCAGTAACTAATAATGTCTTAGAATTAAAAAGCTCACTGTCATGTGCTGCTACTATTAATAAAGGAAGAAGAGCAAGCTAAACAAAAGAATGGGGAAAAAAATACCCTTCTGAAAAGATAAAGAAAAAATAAGTATGTTGAACTAAATCAGCAATAGTTCCTTACTCCGGGGTTTTGGGGGTTTATCTGTTTGTTTTTTAAGATTTTGGGTTTAGTTTTTTTTAAAGTTTTAGCATTTGAAGCGAATTGAGAATTTCATCTCAACCTCTCAATGACTATTTGAGAACAATATTGAGAACAATAATTGAACATGACATCAATAACATTGCTAACTTATTTGTACTCCTTTGGGATAATTTTAAACCAGAAACTGCTGCATAATGTTCTGGCTTGTAGTGTGCAGAAAATCATTATGACTGCATCTTCCCGTCAGGCACATGATGTTCTGCAAGGGGACATAGGGAAAGGAGTGGGGGATGTGGTGGAGGGCTCTTTTAGATCTCAGTAGGAAAGGCTTCATAACCAATGGCATAAAGATAGCATAAAAAGAGGACTATAGATAGGGAATAAATCTTACGTCCCTGCAGATGCTGGGAATCCATCTTTTGTGCCGCGTCAGACAGACCCCGGATGGATTTTCCCATGGCGTGCTGTCCTGATCACCCTCCATGCAGAGGTTCAGCCTCCCTCCCATACCATGATGCTTTTCATCTTGTGTAAAAACCAAAACTATGAGTCTTCTCTTAATAGGCTGGATTGTTGTCTCTGTCATAACATGCAGCGGTGTGCAGTGCAGGCCGGAACAAGGCACACATTCCCTTGCAGCAGCTGCTCATACCAACATATGAGCTTTTCAGACCCAATAGAGCAGACACGGCTCGTCCAGGGTCACTAACTCCTTGCTGACAATGTCTTCTCCAAGGCTTCCCATACATATGGACTGAAATATTGCTTACTTTAAAAGAACAAACCAGAGTTTCAGCTGATCTATGTTGTCCATAGAACATCTGTACATTAATTTGAAGTATTCAATTGTCTGATCAGCAGTAGCAGGTGGAAATAAATAAAACAGCTCAGTTGTAAAAGATGGTACAAATGCAATGCTCGTTTAAAGGAAAAGAAAACTTTCAAGATAAAACAAGACTAGAATATGTAGTATGTACATAAATACAAAAGAGGATGCAGAAGAATGCTGAAAAATGAATGCTGTGTTAAAATGAATGAAAATCCAGAGAATTTACTCATAAAGAATTAGAATTCAAATGCTATTAGCTGATCACAGCTTCAGCAATGGCTGAAACAACTTCAGATAAAATTTCAATCAGCAAGACAACAGCTTGAAATCATGTTGCAAGTTTTAGGAGATTAGAAGTCTTTCTACCTTCATTCTGTGTTTCTTTGCCGTACATTTATTGAAGTTGTGTGTGTATAAATATATAAATAAGTGCATTATACTTTATTCACACATACTTGATAGAAGTGGTCATTTTCTTATTCCCTAAATATGCTACAATGACATAACCATATCCTACCAAATTTTTATTTTTCTACCTCTATAGGAAGTAAAAATAAAAAAAAAAAAACAAACCACCTTTCATCATTTTGGATTTTGAAATGTTCATACATTGCATCTGTTTGGAGTAACTGTATCTTATATTCTACTACTGATAACATTTATATGAGAAGAAACTTTAGAATAGGTATGGTACATTTTTCAGTTGTAGTTACACATGACCTCCCAGGATAAACAAAACCACCTATGTTAAAAATCTGCCCTGGTTTCAGCTGGGATAGAATTAATTTTCTTCCTAGTAGCTGGTACAATGTTGTGTTTTGGATTTAGGATGAGAATAATGTTGCTAAGTAGTGCTTATACTAAGTCAAGGACTTTTCAGCTTCCCGCGCTCTGCCAGCGAGGAGGTGCACAAGCAGCTGGGAGGGGGCACAGCCAGGACAGCTAGCCCAGGCTGGCCAGAGGGATATTCCATACCATATGATGCCATGCTCAGTATATAAACTGGGGAGAGTTGGCCAGGGAGGGATTGCTGCTCGGGGCTGGGCTGGGCATCAGTCAGCGGGTGGTGAGCAATTCCATTGTGCTTGACTTTTGTATATTCTGTTATTATTATTATTCTCTCTTTGCTTTCCTATTAAACTGTCTTTATCTCAACCCATGAGGGTTTTTTCAATTCTCTTCCCCCATCCCACTGGGAGAGAGGGGTGAGCAAGTGTCTGTGTGGTGCTTGGTTGTCCACTGGGGTTAAACCATGATAAAAGCAAATCAAACCAAAACTTTACTCACATTCTACTTGGGTTTGTGTTTTTGCCAAAAGAAAACACTCTCTGATTCATAATGTTGGAACATTATTTTTTCGAGTATACATTCAATAAATCATGGACAAATGAATGTTCAGACAATCTTCAGAAAATATTCATGAACATTTATCAGGTTGTTGAAGTCATACATTTTTTCTTGACAGTTCATGAATTAAAAATTCATAAAGGTTTCATTAAGGGGTTCATGACCACTCGTATACTTGAAACATCTCATTCTACTCTCATATTCTTGTATGAAATATGTATGAGTAGATCACATGGGAATGTAGTGTCAGTTTAGTAGACAATAAGAGAAAGATTATTAGTGCAAGCGGTCACAAAACTAATAATACCTTACAGAGTTAAAACGTAATTATCCTTTACTTAGCTTTAACACGCAACTGATATAAGTACAACTCTTGGTTCTGACCCTCAGTGAGTACTAGTGAGTGACATTTCTTAAAATGCTTGGAATAGTTTATTACACTGTATCTTAGTTGTTCGTTGTCTTGTAATCAATTAAAATATCTAACCATATCATTTGGTAATGCCACATATGAAAGTGCTGCTTTAAATCTGCAGATCATGTTACAGCTTGCACATAGCTACCAGACAATAGAGAGGTTCAGAACAAAAGATGAGACTCAAAATAGAGATTTATTAGTCCACTTCACTAAATTCACTCATCTGGGAATTACCAAGACATTACATGTAGTTGAGGTCAACAAGACTTCTTAAACTATTTCTAATCTATTCTACTTGGTAAAGGGCATAAATTAATCCTTTAGAGCTGATCTATGTTTAAGGCATCATGGCCCTTACTTTAAATAAAGGTTAAAGAGTTAGAAAAGAGAGGTTTTCTCAACATAATGCCAAATTTTTGGAGGTTTAATTTCATTCCCAGCACCTTTAGGTTATTCGTCTTCAAAATTTAAGTTAATTATTCTGCAGTGTCATGAAGTCCTCAAACTGATAGCTCCCAGAAATCGTTTGCATGATTTCTACTTTCTTGCTAGACAGAGTTAAAATATATCTGTTCAACACATCAGGGTCTTGCAGATTTTGAAGTACTGGGTTCTAAAATGTCCTTACCTGCATGCTGATATCACTAGAAACACAGCAAGGGACAAGGTGTGGGTTCAGCACCTCCACCTGAGAATGTTCTACATAACTAACTCAGCTACTCTCATCTCCAGAGTGACCCAGTGTTCCAACAGAACATGTGCAGTGTTCCAACAGAATCTGTTCCAACAGATTTTTGGCCAACAGAAGCTTATCCAGGTGGACACTTGACTCCAGATTCTTTCTCTTGGGAGATTAAAAGAATGTCCAATGGTGAGAAATAGTTAGAAGCAAAAAAACCCCATAAAACCCCCCCAAAAAAACTCATAAACAAGCAACTTTGGTATGGGTTTCAAATATGCTATCATTCTTAGCAAGCAACATAAAGAATGGGACAAAAATAGTAACATTTTGTATCTCCCATTTCCTCATTAGCCGTAGGAATCTAAGGGAGAAGATCAGACCTTTGGTCCAGAAACCTTCTTGAGCTTGTGTTTTGAATCAGAAGTTTTACTCACATTATTTGTACTCTTTGGTCTCACTCGTAAAAATAAACAGGCCTTCCTCTGACATTCAGCTTTTCCCACATTTCCAGTCCCAAAATTTTGAATATCTCTTCTATCCTTCGTCACCTCTGCTCCATTTTTCTTACTTGAGGAGTGTTCATTCCCAAACAGCACTCTGTGGGCTGTTCCTCCTATCCATCGGTGACTGTTTAGTGAAGTAACTTTTTACTCTGATAACATAATTTAAGATTAGAAGTCTCTCTCTGAGCTTAAATGGCTTGGAAAAAAAAAGCCATTTTTGATGAATATGCATTGAATGTATTTTTAGTAAAATGGGTACACAAAGGCACTTCACAAATCAGTAGTGTTTATAAATTATTTTCATAATGTGTTAATCAAAGACAGGAAATAGTCTCATGATCTTCATGCAGTCTTCCAGCAAATTAACAATTCCCTCAGCAATGGTCAAAATTGTATAGGGATTATTTATATGATATTTTAGGAGGTTATCTTTTCTTATTTCTGTATATCTCTTTATTCATATACCTGCAACTAAACGGAACTCTTTGAGACCTGGCAGCAATTTTAATAAAGTTACCTAGGCTTTTAAGAATTATGTTCAAGTGCTTTGAACATAATTAATTTCTCTATCTTCCATGTGATTAATGAGTAAATATTTTGATCAATAAAGCCTACATGAGGAACATACCAATTGATCATTAACATATTTGAAAACAATTGGCAAGTTTCCTTACTTACCACAGAATTAAAATTTAGATATTTTTTAATAAGAACTGCAGTGTAGTATTCACTCACATGTGGGAAATCTCCAGAACAGATTCTTCAGGAAAAAGCAATATAAAATTAATTGTAATAGTAAAATAAGGATTAAAATATGTTTAAAGTATTTTAAAAATATTTTTCTTTTAGTCCATGCAGTAACTTTTCTCCTATACTGTTTCAGGGTTATATATTTCTGTAGAGTACTTCTGATAGTATTCAACTGTTGATAATTTTCAGCATACAGAACTCCAATAATTTAAACATGAGTGTCCAAACAGGGAGATACCAATGAAAAAAGAATTGTTGCATTATTGAACGGTATTAATATATTCTAGTGTTCATCATCCTAATGCAATACAAGTAACGCTCTTTCTTAGTAGTCTCCATGCAAACATGATGGTATTATGGTGTTATCTGAGTCTGTTTATTACATTTACATTCTAGAAGAGATATGCTTGATTCCTAAGAAGAAACGGTTTCTTCCTTCATTCCAGTGTCATAATCTAGCCAGGTTTCCTTAGCTCGCATGTCATATCTTTTGAGATTTAGGGAAGTATTATCAGTGAGAAAAAAAGGGGTTTAGTGAAACTCAGACTCACTTTGTCATAATCAGAGTATTCAGAGGAAACAGCTGCAGCTCTGCTGCTGGAGCTTACCTTTTGCTTTTACTTTGAAGGCAGGGACAGAAGGGACTAGACTCCAGAGCAAAGCTTGGGATCTTGCCCAGAATGGTCTGAAATGCAATCAGGTTTAGAATCAGGCAGCCTGAAAAGTGAAACTCTGAAAAAGCTGACGTGGAAGCTTCTTCAAACAGACAGAGCGGAAACCAAGTGGGAGGTCAGGGGGATTGTCAAGAACAAGGTCTGAGACAGCAGTAGGAGATACTCTTCAGTATCTACAGCAGCCACCACTGGCACAGCACTGCCTAGTGATGCTATACAAAGTTATAATTAAGCAGCAAAGGTTTGCAGCTCTGCGGTGTCAGAGAAAAGCTATTAAGAGGATATATGAAGTAAAGGAGAAAGGAATAAAGCATGAATTATTACTTCCCCTCCCCCTATCATGGTCCTTATGGTTCAAGAATATGGTCCAATACATTGCTGCATATTGGGCAGCCTGGTATTGACACCCACAGTCACTGTAAAATACCCTCCCTCCCTCCCTGCTGTCCAGCCCTTTCTGCCATTTCTCTATGATGTGGCCTATGGCCTGTGCAAGTTCTTCACTTTGTTAGTTTTTATATACAGTGCTGTATATGCATACACATACTGTACAAACATACAGTACTGCGTACACATGTGCTTGAGTGGGCAGACTATTGCTAGATTTCTCAAGACCAGTCCTTGTAGATAAAACACATTCTGAAATAAGCGGTTTTAATTCTTTACCTTAAACCAAGAACAGATAAAAATGAAAATACTACCAATTATTAATAACAACCAAAACAAACTGGACTGTTGCAAACAATTAAAAAATACAAAAGCAAAGAAATGAAAAAAATATAGTTACTTAAAGTACTTGCAGAAGGAACTTTCTTTTCTTCAGTGAGCTGATTTACTGTCATTATCCTGAAACTGCAGTAGTTAGAGTTGCAGATCTTGTGTACGTCTCATGCTCTCAGTGAGAAATTTTTTCTTTTACAGCCTAGCTCTCTTTAGGCTTTTCTGAAGGATTTAGATCATTGTCATATTTCACTGCAAATCCTTCTATTTCTTCCTAAATAGGAAGCCACCCTCTTCATCTGAATGCAAGTTGTTTCTCTTCAGTGGGGCTCTTTGATGTACCAGGAACCACCTCCTGCATGTCAGTGGTTGTTAAATAACTGGTTACATCAACGACATCTAAATCTCTTCTTCCTCTATTTGATGACTAGTTGGCATTATTTAATGAGGAATGTATGCTTAGAGTGAATGTTGCCCAATCTCTTTCTTATGCACACTGTTACAAATATGTGTTAGGGATAAGTCCTAACTGACATAAGCTTATCAGAGGCTTATCAAGTTCTTTGCCTCCATTAAAATCTTTCAATATTGTCATCGTAGTCTCATTGGCACAGTATTTAGAAAGGTGAACAAAACCCCAGCTAACTGTAGTAAATGTGTTAAGACAAGATAGCGGAGTCTTACATGTCAAAATGTCTATGTTACCTTAAAATAGAGAATAATTCTTTCAGTCTGGCTTCTTTAAAAAGATTCATCTCCTAATAACCTCCATTAATTACTTTGTGTTACTGATTTATTTTTCTGAATGGGTCTGGAAAACTGCTTTAGTTTGTTTTATTAATAATATTGACAATAATACTTGCATGCACCTTATCTTCCCAGGGCAGAGTGTCTTCATGTGCATCTGTTCATAATTAATATTTCAGGGCAAATATCTGCATTCAAATCAACTTGTTTCTACAGAGTGTATTAATTTGTATGGTACTACTACATACTATTTTAAAGGGGTAATATCATATTAGATTCCCTCTGGTAAGCTAAGATAGTCCAAATTCATATCCTTCAGTCTGCATGAAATGTGAACTCTGTAGAAATTATATAAAATGTTAAATGCATTACAAAGAAGAGACTGAAGTTAATCTATGGATGCAATGCTAAGATTAATACAACAATAAAGGATATGTAGCTTAAAACAAAATACTGAGTTCAGAACGGAAAGATATTTTTCCATTCCAGTGCAATATACTTTCTGAAGATTGAATCTATTTGTATCTTTGGTCACAGCTGAAATCCTTCTCAAATTCATTTCAGGAGGTATGAGGGTGTTCGGAAGCTTGTATCTGATTTTATGATGATTGGTGCAATCTGATTGGGTGGTATCTTTCCTGATTAAGTGAGAACAAAACCGCATCATTTTAAACAACTAGTCTGGAAATATGACCAGCCTATTTGCACCTCCAATTCCTTTGTGCAATACAAGTATCATGATAACATCTGATGCTGTTTCAGTACTTGTGCTTTTGATTTCATCTCCACTCAGTTCGTATGAAGAGAAGTAAAAATGAGATAAAGACCATTACAATTAGAATATGATGACCAGAGCAAGAAGGTATCATCAATATTTTTAGCAAGTCAGAGGTGAAATTCTATTTCTACCTTGTACCCCACTTTCAGAATGTTTTCAAGAAGGATGTTTTGCTCATACAAATGCTCATGCATGAAAAATTTTGACATCAGAAAACACAATATTCTGAGTAATTAAATTGGGCAAATAGGGCATTATTGTGGGGTTGGGGGTTGTTGTTAATTTGTCTGTTTTGGGAAGGGTTTTGTTGGATTGGGTTTTTTTCTTCCCTCCCTATCCATATATATAAAGATATTGATGTTTACTTGCTGCACAACACCAGGACTTACTACAAAGAATGTGCCAGAACAAAGCTGGGATCAGCTGCCAGTATTAAATCTGCTGTTTGTCAGTTTATGTAGCCTTACTGGCTACTTCTGTTCATTTTGTGTACAGATTACCAGGTGCAGTCAGTCAAAGAAAACAAAAAAGAGAATTTTCTGAAGCACCCACAGGAAAGGAGGACAAATCATAAATTTGGCTTAGCTTAGTCAGAAATGAAAAATTATTTAGTTATGGTGCATTACTATGCATGTGCTATGGATTACACTATATACAAACAGGTACATGAGAACCTGGTGAGCTACAATAACTAGATTGTAAGTATGACCCTATAAGTGTTCTGAAATATTCCACCATTATTTAAACACAGTAATGGGATAGACATAAAATTGCCATATCTGGATTATGGTTTTGTTCATATACCTCCATTTCCTGTAGTAGCCTGCATGTATTGCTGAAAAGATAAGCAATTCTGTTACTGTTGTATGATGCATTTTGTAGATTTTCCTTTGAAAATCCTACTGTGAACAAGAGTAAAATTAGTATTTGTCAGGTTTTGCCATGTTTTTAAGGAAAACCTTTATTGATGTAAAATAGAGTACTCTGAGACTCAGTAGAATAATAGAATATGCAGATTGCTCAAAGCCCTGTCCAACCTGACCTTGAATGTTTCAAGGGATGAGAATGAGGCATCTACAACCTCTTCGGGCAACCTATTCCAATGTTTCACCACCCTCATTGTAAAAAATTATTCCTTTTTGTTGGAGAATGGCTGAGTGAGCGCGGCCACGGGTCTAGGGGAAAGCTGTGTGAATCAGGTTTTGGCCTGCAGAGGGAAAAACATTAGGCAAAGCCATGTGAAAAAATACAAGCTCGCTCAGTGGAAAAGTACAGGCTGGAGAAGAAGCAGGGTCATGCTGACCTTGCACAGATAACAAGTTTGAGAAAGTATACCGTGGGAGAACAAGGATCGAACCCGACTCAAGCTCATTAGCAAAACCACAAGTAGAAGAAACATGTAAATATAATTAATAAAGTTTAGCCAATCATTTAAAGACAAATGTATGTATTAACCAATCACAATTAGCAGTAAGCATGTAAAAGTCTGATTGCGCTGTAATAAAGCGTAGCTCGCTTTACCATCCATCTCGACTTGACTGCTTGGCTTCCCTCGCTTCTCGCACCTTTTATCTAGTCTAGATCTACCCTCTTTTAGTTCAAAACCATTACCTGTACTGCAGGCCCTGATAAAAAGTTTGTCCCCTTTAAGTACTGGAAGGCCGCAATCAGGTCTCCCCGCAGCCTTCTCTCTTCCAGGCTGAACAGCCCCAACTCTCAGCCTGTCCTCACAGGGGAGGTGCTCCAGCCCTTGGATCATTTTTGTGGCCTACTCTGGACTCCAACAAGTCCATGTTTTTCCTGTACTGGTGACCGCAGAGCAGACGCAGCACTGCAGGTGGGGTCTCACCAGAGCGGAGCAGAGGGGCAGAATCACCTCCCTTGACTGGCTGGCCACGCTGCTCGGAATGCAGCCCAGGACACGGTTGACTGAAATTGCTGTGACTTACTTTCTGCTGAATCTTTACCTGTTATAAGCTCCCTTGTATAGCATGCCTTCACTTTAAAACCCTTGAAAGTCTTTGCCTTGAATGAACTAGATTTCAAACTTTTCCTTCCTTAGTCTTTACTTATCAGAAATAGATCAGGTGCAGAAATTCACTCATATGAGAACTGAATCTGATTTCTTCATATTCATATTCCATCTGGATTCACTTTCCCAGAATATTCTGCCAAGCCTTACTTGTGTAAATGATCACAGCAGCAAATAATACTAAAGGAACAAAATTTAATCTCAGCTTCTTCTCCTCCCATTGACATTCATGGTATCATCTTCTAGTTCTCATTTTTACGACACAGGTTCTGTTCTGGAAAAATTTCCTTTAATACATTATCTTAACAACAGTTGGATTTTTTATATTCATAACGAAGACTTAAGAAGAGTCTACATATAATTCAGTCAAGTGATCCTGATATGGAACAGTGGTACAGACGTATCCAAGCTACAACTGATGTGATTTGGAAAATGCTTATAACAAACACAGTGCAGCACTGGGGAATGTGCCAGATCACATTGGGAAAGAATACAGTTTATGGGACTCTGTGTCCAGGCCAATAAACTGCACATCACAGTTTCATTGCATTTCCCTGCATTTTCAGTTCTGAAAATGGCTATCATGGTGCCAATTTCTCTGCTGATACAGACATGCACTAAATTATCTCATAATAAATCAAATGGCAGATTAATTTGAGAGCACTACAAATTTTTTTCAGATAATTTATGGAGAGACTGCACTTCTTGAAAAAGCTAACTCTCATAAACATATGGTCAGATTATATTATAAAGATCCAGAGTCCAATAATATTATGCTAACTATGCTTCACTTTTCTAAACATCTGATTGACTTCAGTATGAACAAAGGGGTATAAATCTGGCCTGTTTTTTCATAAGTTTAAAGATGGCACCTGTCAATAATCTTTTCTATCCATTTTTAAAGCACCAGGAAAAAAAATGCCACCAGAGACAAGCTCCAACTTTAACATTCAAACTTTTTCATGATAAGCCAAAATTCCTACTGTTGACTGTATAGTTGAAGTAGGTTGGCATTTATTTAAAATGGTAATAAAATAAATTTTGCTGACAGATCAGTTCTTTTCATTTTCCCAGCTGCAGATAGTGCAAAGTTTAAAAAGTAACGGGGTTTTGCCCAATTCTGTAAGTATAGATTAGTTTCTGCCTAGACTGTGTTAATATGGTGGCTTATGTCATAGATAAGCTTTTACTCAAGAAGATTTTTCAGTTGCTACAACTTAGCTGAATTTACAGGAACAACTGTCATGTTAAATGTATTTTACTCCTAACATACATAATTCCACAGAAGGCATTGAAATACAGAACGGTTAATAGTAAGAGAAAGTATTTCTGATGAAAGTGTTCATGCAGCCAGTGATTAAAAAAAAAAAAAAATCACTTCTACAGTTTTTCCCACAGTACAGTATTTAAATAAATACTTTTTAGTTTAGACCTGAGAGAATTAAATAACAGCTTAGTGTCAACAGCATAGACACAGTGCAGAAAGAATAGTGAGATGGAAAGGCAACAGATGGATACCACTGAAAGCATTTCATACTGAAAACTCAGTAACTCAGAGGTTTTTTGGTTTTTTTTGTTTTTTTTTTTTTTATTCAAATAATCAACAAAAATATCTGAATTTCTAGTTGGTTAAAAAAAGTCATAACTTTTTTTGGAGGATTTTTATAAGTCTCTACAGCTTACCTCCTTTTCCAAAATTAATGTTACAAAGTTATTTAGAAGATTGGTCATAAGGAAACTTATGAAGCAATATTAGACTTTACAAAGACTCAGTGATGGGAAGAGGCTATTTGAATAAATTTCAAAAACTTTTATGTTAACTTTATCTGAATTTAGTTCTATCAGATTTTGAATGTGAATTTAGGGAAGTACCATTATTTGTCTTATAAAATTTCTCTTAAGGAGCATAACGCAGTGGTTTTTCCCATGATTTCATATAAAAGTGACTTATAAGTGAACTTTGTGACCAGTGCCCTTAAATGTCCTGATTATGGACCAGCTGGTTTCTTCTTTGTGGAAACCTAGATGTGCTGTGAGTGACAGCAAATGTCCCTGCATATACTTGGACAACTTCCTCAAGATGGAGCTAGGATGAGTCTGAGGCATTCCCTGAACCTGTGATCGCCGAAGTGCTCCTTGATCTTCCACGGCCAATGAGAGCAGTCAACGCAATGCTCAACTCACCTGTCAAACCATGATTTGGCTGCTCATTAAAATATCTACCACAAAGTGAGCTTTAATCCCTCTATGATTAAAATGATGATTTCATCCCTCTATGATTAAAACGGGGGTTGGACTAGATGACTGCTATCGGTCCCTTCCAACCCAAAACATTCTACGATTCTATGAATCACACAGCCTGACTCACCATACAGCGAAGGACATTTGGGGAATTAATAACAATGCAAAAGTATCCTACCTAAGATTTTAATATATTTAAGCTATTCAGAGAATTCTGTGACATTAACTGGACAATGGAATGTGACAAAAATTGCTGAAAAATATAATCTTACTTATGCAGTTGATTTGATTACATGTGATTTCTGTTGCTTTTAATATTAATCATGTCAGAAAATGTAATATCTATTTCGGTAATCTCAGATGTGTTGATCTTACTGGATGTCTATTCTAGCTTCAAAAAAAAAAAAATTCTTTTCTGTAAGTGGAAAATTTCAGAAAGATTTTGTTATTTTCCTTTTGAAGCACTGGAAATTTTTTTTTCCCCATTTTATCAAAATTATTCTCAAAATAGACACCAATATATCATTTACTGAAATACACTTTTGGTGGCAAACAACTTCAATACCACTATTTTCAGTACTACTTTTAAAAATCTTCTATAATCATTATCTTAATAAAAAAACCTCCTTCTCCATAATGTAAGAATTTCTCATTAAACTTATTTTTTAAATTCTCCTTATTTTTATTTAAATTTATTACTATTTGCAACACATACTAGCTTGTGCTTCTTCCCTGAAGTTCCTAGCAATCTGGGGAGGTTATTGCTTCCCCATTCTGCCTTCTCTTGTCTTAATAACAGGTAAGTACATGTGCACACAAATGGTGGAGAGATATCAAGGCCAAGTGTCTCTTGATGAACAGGTTGTCCAATGTACTATGGCACAGATTAATGAAGAGTTCTTTGGTCAGGTTGTGAAACAACCTTGCCAATGTAAAGCCAAACTTGAGCTTTTTGTCCTTGCTTCTCTATGAAACCACTACTTAGGGTGTAACACCAGGCTGATACAACTCTATTGTTGCAGTTCTTGCATATTGATTTCTGGGACTGCATCTTATTGTATAGTTAACCTTGCACACTTCTTCATATTGGAGCTGAGAACTGAGATGTTAGGGCCCAGTTCAAATCTTTTTCAGGTGATATTCTTTACCTTTCCTTTTTTTACATATTTACATATTTAAAAAACAACAAAAATCACCTTGACTCTTTCTTAAGGTTTCTTTTGAAGGTTCTTTCTTTTTCTATGAGAATAATCTATTGCTTTCAACATATTAGCAGGGCTGACTAAAATTCAAACAGTAGTGTTTAAGCACATGGCATCAATCACATGTTGTTTACAGAATTTTCAGACACAAAATCTATACTTTCTGAAGCACATTTAAGGAGGGTACAACATAATGGAAGAAAAATTATTTGTTGAGTTTTTAGTTTGATTTTTTTTTCCCTAGGCTACTATTCAAACTGCTCTAGACAAAGTCTGATCATCAACACTGAAGAAATAACAGCTTTGTAAGAAGCTTGCAGATATCTAAAGCAGCAGAGCACAAATTTAACAGCAATAAAGTATTAGACATAAGAAAAAATTGTTAATCCTAAATCACTCTAGAATTTGTCTTAGTTAAATTTCTTCTTCAGGCTACAGTATGTCTTTTTTGTGGGCACAAAGCTAATACTAAGAAACAAAAATAAATCCATTACAGAAGACTATTCATAAAATATCATTGCTTAAAATCTCACAAGTCTTTTACAAACAGGAATTTGACCTTGTGTCTTCAATACAAACCCTGTCTACTGGTAAATTATTCCTGAAAGAAGAGTTATCTTAGTTTAAACAAGTAGACAAGTAGCTTCCTCTCTCTTAAGATGGTCTTATTTTCCTTCTCAAGATCTTTAGTATATTGAGTGGGAATTCTGGCACTTTACTCCCTGTAGAAGGAATAGTCTGCTTTTGGGATTTCCCTGGGAGAAATATCCTTTTGGGATATTCCTTCCAGGATATATTGACTGGAAAATAAATGAGTGGTGTAATATGCTGTAAAGCACTTCCGATATTATGGTTTGCTTCGTGTTTGCCATCTTCTGTTCACAACACTGGATTTTTTAAGACCCTGTCTTGCCTCAAAACATAATGAAGAAGGTATGCAACTTAAACAAAAACAAACAAAAAATTAGAAGTTCATCAAATGTTACTAATCCTTTTTGATATTGAAAGAAAGTTTTAAAGAAATGATCATTATCATAATACTGCTACATAATCACAAGGTGAAAACACCGTTTATAAATGGGATTAGGCAACATAAGGGTATGGTAGAAAAAATGAGCAACCCTAAGATGACAGGTTTACAGTTACACTTGGGCATGATCTTTAGTCCCATGAGAATTGCATGTAACTTGAGCTGCTCAGATTTGGGACATGAATTACCCAGGATTACTTCACTAACACTACTGGGTAGTAATGTGCACAAGTGACAGACAAGCAGATGGCATAATTTGTGTTCTAGGTTATGCTGTGGTAACTGATTGAGTCGATTTGACTGTTGAAATCATTTCAGTCTTGCAAACAAGACAGAAAATAACGCTTAAATGACTTTAAATGAACAAACAAACATCAGACTTGATGACCTAGCACTGAAAGGGATCAAAACCATTGCTATTGTCCTTAGAAGTCTTACATGAATTCCTTTTCTGGTAGTAGAAAATCTTTAGATTGAGTTTTTATTTATTTTTTTTTCATTTGCACATATATAAACGTCTCCAGTGTCAGTTTGGTAGTTAGTCACTTGTCAACACTAGTCAAAGATACACTCAGAGAGCATAGGCATGTAAACATGTTTACTTGAAATATGACATGATCTACAATTTGCTGAATATCTTCTTCAGGCTTATTGTGATAAAAAGATATCTTACTAGTTAGCCTATTATATGCAGCCATGAAATGCACTTCTGTGCCACTAACATATGTTCAGAGTTTGCTCTTGTTCTCTTGGGTTTGTTTTTGTTTTTGGTTTTGTTTTTTTTTTTCTTTTTAATATCAGGGAAATAATGTCCAACATAATAAACATATAACCAGTTTATATTGTTACCTCATCATGTTAAATCCTTCTAATATTGCCACATTTTATTTTTTCTGTATTCTTTTTGAACGTTTCACAGTATTTACCAGCAATTTTTAAATTCCAAATATAAACAATCCAAAATCAAAAACATTGGTTCTCCAACTGGCAGTAACATAAACTGTAATGTCACTACTGAGCACAGGAAAATTTCATCCAGTTTCTTTAGTCCAGAATCGGATTAGATATAAGGTAGATAAGGATTTTGAAATTTCCCTGCAGGAGATTTATGACTGTGCTCGTTTTGGCTGGGATAGAGTTATTTTTCTTCATAGTAGCTAATATGGGGCTATGATTTGAATTTGTGCTGAAATCAGTGTTGTTAGATGTTTTCTTTATTGCTGAGTAGGGCTTACACAGGGTCAAGGCCTTTTCTGCTTCTCACCACACCGCATCAGCGAGGAGGCAGGGGGTGCACAAGAAGCTGGGAGGGGACACAGCCAGGACATGAGATCCCAACTGACCAAAAGGATATTCCATGCCATACGGTGGGACTGATGGCATTTTGTCTTCCCAAGTAACGGTTACACATGATGGAGTCCTGCTTTCCTGGAGGTGTCTGAACACCTGCCTGCCCATGGGGAGTAGTGAATGAATTCCTTGTTTTGCTTTGCTTGTGTGCATGGCTGTTGCTTTACCTATTAAACTGCCTTTATCTCAACCCACGGGTTTTCTCACTTTTACCGTTCCAATTCTCTCCCACATCCCACTGTGGAGGGGAAATGCACAAGCAGCTGTGCGGTGCTTAATTGCTGGCTGGAGTTAAACTACAACAATGACATGCTTCAAAGCCCATGAAAAAAATATTCATAGGCTTTGGATCAAGACTTCTGTCTCCTCAATTCTTTGACAGAAGAAACTGAGATTGCAAAACCAGCCATAGATACTCTAGTGGTCAATAGAATAACTTTTAAAGCCAAAACTGAAATATCAGACAAATGATTTGTGAAGTTCTTGAAAATCATTTCATGACACCAGTAACCTGACATGAAGGAGCAAGCCAAATTTCAGAAAAATGTATGCTATAGCAAAGACCAATAGTTACCAGCTTCACTATATGAAAATATATGTAAGTCATTATATCACCATGAAAAATATTGATGAGACCTCATCACCTTAGAAATAGGTTAATATCACCACAATCTTCCTAGATTTGATTTTAACAGGAAAGAAACATTGTAGATGGGATAAAAATATTAATCCCAAACCATTCTAGAATTTGGACTATGAGGAATGTGAAGTCAGCACAGAAATATAGTGTATAATGTTGACATGACTGGCACTGCTTGCACACAAGAGAGATGAGAGTACTGGGTTAGTCTTAAATTCAAAACTGGAAACTCATACACTTCAATTAATAACAGAGCATCTGTCCATATTTTAAGGATCTGATAAGAAAAACATTGCTGAACTGGCAGGAATTCCATGCAAAACTTGTACTTCTGCCCTGTTTCCTATTCCTCAAAAGAGTAACCTCTTGAATACACCCTTCCCAAATTTTTAAATGTATTTATCTCATTATAGTTGGGAATTCAGAAAACAGCAACAGTTCATTTGGTCTCATCTGGATTAATTTCTGAAACAACCTCATAGACAGCTGGGCTAAAGAACATGGCATTGAGTGGGTGTATCACATCCCCTATCATGCAACAGTCTCCAGGAAAATTGAGAGGTTCAATGGACTGTTAAAAACTACACTGAAAGCAAGGGATGGTGGAACCTTCAGAAACTGGGATAATCATTTAGCAAAAGCCACCTGGTTAGTCAACACTTAGGGGATCCACCAATCGAGCTGGCCCTGTTCAGTCAAAACTTACCTACCATAGAAGGGGATAAAGTTCCTGTGGTACATGTGAAAAACATGCTGGGAAAGACAGTCTGGGTTATTCCTGCCTTGGGCAAAAGCAAACACATCTGTGGGACTGCTTTCACTCACGGACCTGAATGCACTTGGTAAATGATGAGGGAGGATAGAGAATTCCAATGTGTACTTCAAGGATATTTGATTTCAGGTGAAAATAGCCAATAGTTTGAACTGTATAATGTTAATCACTATAGTATACTGTATATAATCATATAGTATACTGTATATAATAATTTCTATAGTTGTGTTCTATATCAAAGGTATTATGGTAAGAATCACACAAGTCAATGAAAAGCAAATTCTGATGTAACTGAGCAAGTGCAATGCTGCAAGTGCAGCATTGACAAACTGATTTCAGCAACTGGCACATCATTGAGATTGACATCTTCAACCCACGGAGTACAGACAAGATACACTAGCCACCCCAGATACAGCGGTTATAACTTTAGATGCAGCATGAAACAATCCAACACCACACACCATCCCTCCTGCCCTGAAACACTATTAAGACAGGTGGAACCCAAAACCATGGACTAAATGAGCCCAACAGATATTTTGGAGGGATTGTCCCTAGACTAAAGGAAAGATTTTTACCCCATGCAACACTCTTTATCAATGACATCGATGATGGAATTGA
>JMFS01021766.1:0-69210 GCA_000699545.1 Podiceps cristatus | reverse complement strand
AAGTCAATTATGAAAAAAAAACCCCTAAGAAGTAGAAAAAAAATTCTGAAACAGAATTCCGTTCTCAAGTCAATTATGAAAAAAACCCCCTAAGAAGTAGAATCATATAACTTATGTTATTGCTGAAGCTTTTTAGAAATTACTGGGCATTTCTGTCATACCAAATTTTGGCTTTGGGGACGAATATTCAAGGAAGTCACAGTATGTGTGTGTGATATTTACTATATGCATTTTGTTATCCACTTTTTATCAATCTATATAGTATTCTATCGAGATTCTTAAAATGAGTAATTGCCAGGCCGTTACTGCAAAAGCTTATTCCTTATGTGATCAAATTGGGAAGGGCCTTACAAAGGTGCGAGAGAAGCAGTTTGACTCTTGCAGAGTTTGATTTCTCACTCTGTAGGTAGTATGCTGCTCAGCGTTGGGGCTTTGAGAAAGAGCTGTTTCTATGGTTCTGTAGGGAGGGAAACAAAATATTAGGAGTCAGCCACCTCTGTGTTTGGAAAGACACAGGGCAGTCTGTTTATAACACATGGAAATAATGAAGTATGTGTAAAGATACATGGGAAGGTGATAGAGATTGTAGATCATCACTTTTGTAGTTGGTGGGACAACATAAATTGCAATGAAAATGCCTTAAAAAAGTGACTTAGGAGGTCTATGGCCCTCTTATGCTGAGTTTTGGTGAGTCTTGGATATCAAGAAAATTCCAGAAGTCTAAAAGAATATGAATTCTGACTAACATTTTTAACTAGGCAAGGGAGTGAAGATGAGAAAACTTGGCCTCATATTCAGTATACAGTGGAAAAACTCACTATAGATTTCTTTGATAGAGAATTGAGTGAAGAATATAACTGACAGTTGTTGTGGTTTTGTGTAAAGTAAGTGATTGGACAGTATCATTCTTTGAGATTGAATGATCAGCTGGTTTTACCATCCAAAATTACACATTTCTACTCAGGCATTTGACTTTAACGTTTGGCTTTTCCATTTTAAAAGTAGCACTGTGCTACTTTTAGTAGAGTGCTACTTTTAGTATAACAGTGCATGTTAAAGGGATTCAGGATTGGTTACAAGTTGTTGGAGCAATAGTCAGGCCCAATATCATTCTTCTTTTTTATTTTTTTTTAATGTAATGCTTTTTTTTTTTTTTTAATGTAATGCTTTGGAAATCACTGCTTCAGAAATCACTGGAGATAAAAGTTACAGATGACACAAAAAGAACTGTAATGGTAAACTACTGTGAAGACTAGGCACTCTTAAGGTAATGTGATAAGTAACATGATAAATTGGGATGTGTTCAAATAAGATTAATTTTACAGATTTGTTTTACCTAAATACACATACAGAACTAAGGAATGCTCCAGAAAGAGCTGTGGCCTGGAGCATGTACTCTCAGAAGAAGCTGTGAAGGTGAAATGGGTAAAATACTGTAAGATTCTTGTCTGATGCTGTGTCAAAAAGGCTGTTACAGTGTCCTGAAATGGCTCTGAAATAGGAGTGGTTAAATCATACTTTGTGTACAGCTGCTTTGATACGAATAAATTTTTTTATGCTGCACTTGCTTCTAATGTCCACATTTGAAGAAACATACTGGAAAAATGAAGATTGTGGAGAGAAAATGAGATTTAAAGAACTAAAGTAAAAAGATTGTTAAAAAGAAGAATCAGCCAAATACAAGTTTACCAAAAAGGGGCTGAGGAACTGTGAGCTTGTAAAACTCTTTGTGCCTTTGGCATGAAGCTCGTGTGTGCTCCATGTGCTGTTAACATTGAAAGATCTCTAAGGCCAAGCTCATGAAGCATGTGTTCAGAGCAGTATGTGCCTAGGGATGAAAAGTCTTGAAGAGCTTCAATTATTGGTAAGCAGATTCTCCTTCTTGAGTTTGACACAGGGAAACTAAGGAAAATGTAATACCCTGGGGTATAGGAGGTTAGAATAGATGATCCTAAGTTTTACTTTGGATCTACATGTAATTTCCAGTTTCCCTGTACTAATCTGTGCCAAAGACTTAAGTGGAAATTAATCCTGCTGCTGGCTGCATTACCTTCCATCTACGTAGCTATGGTCATAGAGGACAAATGTGCTATACAACCATCAACTGCCCTACTTGGTGTTTTTTTCCATTTTTAAGAATTACAAGTGCCTGCTGACATAACGCTTCACCCTAAGCACCAGACAGTGTCAGTGTCTGACACGGACAAATGACTGACAATGTCAGTGTTGCTATCTTCATCTCAGTTTGTTGTTTGCCTTTAAAGTCTCTTAAAGGCTTCAAAGTTGGTTGTGTTTTTGTTTTGTTTTGGTTTTTTTAAAGACTTTAAATTACTTTAAACCTTGGTGTCTTGTGTCTTGTTAGCTAGTTTCCTTGAATGGTAAGTATTCGCTAGTAGTTCTGTGGGACTGCAAGTACAGAAGTAAATGTTTGTTAGAGGTTTGCATTTAAGACTGTACTATAGAGGGTAAATAAATAGAAAAGTGTGGAAAAAATGTTTTCAAGCAAGTTGGCAAAATGACTCTAGGAATTGCAAAAGAATTTACTGGTATCGCTTACCTATCGTATTTAATTGAATAATAATAATAATTCTGATTTTGCTGGGTTATAATGCATCCTAATGTTGTTGTCTATTTTGATGGGGACACCTTGGGCCGCCTTGCAAGAAAGTTTCTTCTTTAGAACAAAAATAAACTAAAAGCATCATGAATGTTTACACTTACTAAAATATTTCTCCTTTAACATAGAATGATCACTTGGTTTTTGCCTTTTTAAAAAGTCACTTCATACAGAATGGAGCAAAAATAAATACATCTGTTCTGCATTTGGTTTTAATTTACTTTTTTAGCAGAAATCACACATCAACATTAATCAGTTAACAGCAATAAACAGTCAAACATGAAGACAGACTGCCAGACAACTCGGAGTAGTGGGGGTGTATAAAATACCCTTTCTTCAACATTTTATGGTTCCTTCTGTTAGTTCTTTTTTCAGTAGAACTTGATACATTACTTGTAAAAACATGTCATGTTCTTCTTTTAGGCAAGAGTATTGTGTTGTGAAATGCAAACTTTCTTAGTTACAAATAACATAGAAATCTGTCTTTTTTGCTTCAGCTTTTGTAAATTTAAGATAAGCCTCTTGATTCCACTCGTACAGTGGCACTATGAGGAAGCTTCTGCAAGCCAAGAAGCTTTTGCGGCTCTCTAGCATAATCTCCACACTCTTATCTTGCCATTTGCCTCGGGAAAGGTGACTTCAGAAGAGGGTTCCTGGTGGGTCATTGGTAGAAATGCTGCTCTTAAAAGGGAGAACACTTTCAATGCTCATCTGAACAGTCCTGTAATTTTGCTGAGCACTTTCAGTGCGTACTTTGTGCATAAAACACTGCTAAGTCTCTTAAAGAGGGCAGCCTCAGAATGGATATTCAAGTGACAAAATAGATGCTATCTAAATAAATGTTAATGACAAGGTCTTAAACTGTTTTGTAGCTTCTGAATATGTCTGTCTTTTTGTTTGCATGGCTAATAGTTTGGTGTTTGGGTTTTTTTTGAAAAAATGGGTTACTGTACAGTGAAAAGGAGAAAGTGTTTTTATGTGTTAATGAAGTATTGGAAAACTAATATCTGAAGTGATCTTAATAAACATCCAGAAGACTGTTATGTTTAAGAAGTACTTCCATTAACTTCCATTACATTTTTTGACTCTTACCACGGCTAAAAATCACAGCACTTAAGATGTAGGCATCCATTTCAAGCTCTAGCTTCAGATTTCCTCTTGGAAAATAGTAATCAGAATTTTACATTATTAAATTCAGCATCTCTTACCAGTTGTGTTTGCTCCTCAGTGTTAACATCTCACTATAAGATGAAATTGTTTGATTACTCTTCATTGTTTTGATGACTGAAAAAGTTCATTGTCGAGCAGTTAACAGTTTATAAGTGAATTACAGTAACATTTTTCATATAGTTCATATCTTTCATTCTCTGTAATAGAAGGTGATTTTGGAGTAAGATCTATAGTTTGTGCTTAAGCTAATGTGTTGTTGTTTTGTTTTGTTTTGTTTTTTTTTTTTTTCTGAGAATCTCCTTTGAACCAATTTCATTGTTGTTTGGAAACAGTATTCAACAAAATTCATTTTGTCAGTAAAAAATTTATTTCAGAAAACTATTAAGAGTTGGAAGCCATGAGGAATTGGTTCTATGATCAGAATAGTACTGTTAAATTTTCAATTGTAGTTGTTTCTTGTAAATTTAAAAAATATACTGACTGTGTTAGACCTGTTAGTCACTGTGAAACGCCTTTAGAAATTTGGTCATCATTCTTTGTGTTAGTTAAAAATTCTTGAACTTGGATTTATCTATGTGTTGTTTTCAATTTCTTACTCTTCACCAGCCTCTGAAATTTTCACCTGTGTTTGTGCAAGTTATTTCTTTAATTGTAGCACTATTAAAGGTATATAAGAGAGTTTCTCTGAATTAAAAAGAAGAAAAAAGAATTTATTATTAATACGTGTTTGGGTAGTAAGGAGAGGGAAACAGAAAACAGATTTTCAGAAGAAGCACCTGCTGGTTCTAGTATGTTGATGTTGACTGTCTTTAGATGATAGCTATGATATTATTCCTTAAGTCTCAATAAGCAAAATAATTTGGTAAAACACATTCTGTTTAACTTGCATCTTGCATAACTGGTATCTTTCTGTAGAAGAGAGAACTGTGAATCCATATGTTAGTGTGAATTTATAATAAAACATTTTAATTGTTATTCTTTTCCTTTCTTCCTAGAATATTTTCTTTCTTGGACATAGTTACTTTGTGCCGATGTGCACAAGTTTCCAAGGTACGTATTTCTGTTAGGGTTTTTTTTGTTGTTCTTTGGGAAGCTATTCTCTTAATTACTTGCAATCTGCTTCCTGTCAGAAAAAAAAATCAAATCGTTCTCTCAGCCTCTTTGTTTATTAAAACAAATAAACAGTGGGTCCAGTTTGGCATTCAAATGTGGAATTAGTTGCTATGTACTGGACTTCTGTTTAAAGTCTATGGAAAAGATATCCAGTAATGTATGCTCTGTATCTGGAGAAAGGATTAAGCCCAGTTTGGCATAATGGCGTTTGCTTTTTATAAAGCATGTGGCTGTACAACACTATTTTTCAGACACATTTTCTGCTTAAAATTCCATGTAGTTTCGTTAATGTGCACCATGTGTCTAAGTAGTACATCCATCGTTTGCTTGCCAAGTATAAAAGGTGTTAAGTAGATGGAGTACTAGCAGGGGAAACAGGCACACAGAGATAATAGAGAGAGCATGCTAAGTAAGCTTTTATGTTTAGCTCATCTTTATTTTTTTTTTTTCTTGAATTCAAATGAAAAATGCTCTATTCCTACATCAAATGTATACAATGAAGTGTATTCTTATACAGCATGAACAAACTTTTTTATTTCATGCTTTTCTTCTTTTTATGAGGATTGGGGCTTGCTTTCTTTGGATTTGTTTGATTGATTTAATGTATAATTAAGTAACAATATCATTCCTACACCCTTAACACCGTGGCCTGCAACTTCAGTAAGTTTTGTGAACTAATAACGGATTTTGTTAAAACCTTCAGCTAAAGCCTAGAATACAGTGGATGAAAACCGATGTGATTGAATAAGTTGTGTTTTTCTCTCAGAACTACCTGTCAGTTGGCTGCAGTATTCCTTTTTCCATTTTTTTTTTTTGAGTATAGTTGTGTTTCTCTGGCTTTTTTTATTTTGTTCTATTCTGAACTTCTATTGCTTCACCAGCAAAGGTTAAATTCTCATGTAACTTAACATGTGTGAAGGAAAGGCCTGATCCTAACAGTGGAAAGTCAGCAGTTTGAGAGGTTTCTGTTCCTCTCAGAATAGTAACTAGTGAGGTTGAGGAACTGTGGTTTTATTGGAAGGAATCTCATCTGCAGCTACACTTCTCCATATAGGTTTCGCAAAAGTAACTTACTAGACAAATTTACAAAAGCTTTTTTAAAACTGGAGAGTTAAATCTCGTGTCCATATACATACATTACATTTAATTTCTTGCTTTCCTGCATGTTTTATGGGCGTAAGTTAGCCTTGAAGTGTAATCTGTTTAGAAGATATGAGACTCATTTCCACAAATTCTGTGTTTTTAACTAGTTGATATTGTATGACTACTAATATCTACGATTATATTTTTTAAAAAAAATGCTACCTGAAATTCTATATTGTGTTACATTTGAGTTTGTTGTATTTGAATTGCTGAGAGGCAAATGAAGGGAGCAGGCAGTAGAGGTAATAAACAAACTGTATTTGTTTTCTGTAGGCATGGAATGTTTTAGCTCTGGATGGAAGCAATTGGCAAAGAATAGACCTCTTTAACTTTCAAACGGATATAGAGGTTAGTGTTTTTTGGTTCTTTTCATTCCTGTGGTGATGTTTGAGAGCACAGCCCATTTTGAGTATCCCATAGATTCTGCTTGTTCACACATTTTAAAGGCTAAAGTTCAAAATGGTGATACTGTGAAGGGAGCAAATGGAAAAAGAACTCTGTATTTGCCTTTTTTACACTGGATTAGTATTTCAGTTTTGGGTGCCAGCTATGTATCAGATAATTTGCATGTAT
Organism: Podiceps cristatus; assembly: GCA_000699545.1. NCBI lineage: Eukaryota > Metazoa > Chordata > Aves > Podicipediformes > Podicipedidae > Podiceps > Podiceps cristatus. The sequence goes on along the minus strand of JMFS01021766.1, from coordinate 62,594 downwards.
CATATACATACAGGGCTCTAGAAATTCAAAGCTGCTCCTTTCCAGAAAGTGAAGGTATAAATGGTGCCTCTGGACGAGTGAGATCCCCTGAATCACCTTCACGGTCTGGAGGGCAATTTTTTTGTTGGTCCGAGTCTCTCTGTGAGGGTGCCATCTAGTGCTGAAAGTTCTCTGGACACTTGGCTGTAGGACTTGGAGACTGAAATAATAAAATGCTGAACAACTTTTCTTAGTGCTGACTTGCCTAGATTTGATTTGGTATGTATCTGATTACCATTTCATGAATATTTGTTTTATAAAGTTTGAACCTTGCCTGAAATGCAGGTACATGTGGATTAAAGTCCTTTCAGCATACAATGAAAGGATTAGGGCAGTCTTGTCTTCCATAAGAAAAACATGTCAGCATTAATGCTATCATAGTTGTGCATAACAAAATAAAATATGACATCTGAAAATGAAGACAAAAAACATGGGAAATACAATTCCTTAATTTAATGTGGACTGGTTTATTATTTGTTGTGTGATGATACAAATTAAATTTAGAATACAATAATGAATTTGCTTCTGGAATTTATGTTTTAGCTTCTTAGTTGCATGAATAAAATCCAGATGGGTTTCATTTGGTATATTTTGCTAACCGTGGTTCAAACTGTTCCTAAAGCTTTACAGTAATATATAGGGTGAATTTTTTTCACTGCTCTTTTAAAATTTTATTGCCAACTCCTCTGCTATACTGAAGTTAAACATGAGTATCTTACAGAGGTAGGAGAGAGATTTTGGCATCTGCCGCTATATAAATATGTCGAAGACGACTTGGATCTTTAATGTCATCTTTTCAGTTGCCTTTAAAAAAGCTTGTGTTTCTCATTTGCTAAGAAATAATAAAAAAACCCCACAGGTCTGCAGTCCTTCTGTTTGCTAGCCTTTTCTGTGTCTGAAACCTTTCTGCTATTTAGAAACATGGCATTGAAATTTTATGTTTTTGCTGTGTTTGTCTTATGTTGTACCTAGTGGTGTTTTCCTTTGAGACACTATGTTTGTAGCATCAGATTCAGGAGAAGGAATGAAATTATGATCCTCTTTTGCTATAAGAAGCTATTATGGTTTGCAGCAATTCAGTTACTTCAGTATATTATGTTTAAGTACATTTGTAATATAATCCCCTTAAATTTATTCATAAGAGTATGTTAAACCAGCAGTTATTACATGAAGTAGTTTTGAACAAGATACACTTTCACCTTCGGTGTCTAAGAACTCCTGTTTTTAATTCAGCTGTTTCAGTAACGTATTTTTTTTTGCCTATAGATTTAGACAAGTAAAAGCTGCTAATTGTATTTGCCACCTTTTTGCTCAGTTAGATGTTGTACTGTTGGGTGATGTTTCACATAGCATCAAGAAGTACTTGATCAGAGACTATCAAATAATGAAAAAATAAGTTTTGTGAAATTTTCTGTATTTAAGACCTTGTGATAGAAAATGAAGTGAGGAAAAAAAAAAACAAACCCATAAGGTAAAAATGTTTATTTTCTATCACAAAGATGTGTTTTGTTTTGGTTTTTTTTTTTTGAATGACGTTGAATTATTGAAACAGCTATACACATTTGAATGCACTTAAGTTGTCTTTTTAAATATGCTGTTTATTGGTTTCCTCACATGCTTAAAGAAATAAGTGGGTTTGGGAAAACTTACTTGTTTTTGTTTTCTTTGAGTAATGCATTAGGGTTTAGCTTTTTTCTGCAATGTAGATTGAACTTGCATTATATGTTATTCATTGAAGACTTTATCCTTACAGTAAAGGTATTTGGCCTCTGCTGAGAAATAATTCTGACTAATCAGAAAGCTTTAAAAAATACACCATTTTGTTTGTATAATGATTTTCCTTTTGTTTGAATGTAAATTCTTCTGAAAGATAAGATAAACAATGTTACTTATGGACTAAGGAACAGCCTGATAAAATATTTTCACGTAGTGCTAGGCAGGACTTTGGTATTAGAGGTGAACAACAAAATGTGAGAAACATTTTACTGTTTCAGTAAAATTGTTACCATCCTGTATAGAGAGGAAAACAAACAAACAAACCCACTGACCTGTAATTTTATAACTATTCATTCTTTAAAGAAAAAAAGAGAGAGAGAGAGAGAGAAGAAAATAAAAGGTGCTGTTATGTATTAGTCCTGTTTGTTAAATGATCAGTGTTGATTTCTTTTGCCTCACCTCCCTAAAGTTAGACACAGTGTGATGTCTTGTCAGTTTTTACAGTGGCCACCTGCTTGTTGCTATCTTACCTTGTTTTTCCTACTAAGAAAAAAAAAAAAAAAAAGGTTAAAAAAAGCATATATTTATTGTAGTTTACATTTTTCCATAATGCCACTTTCAGGTTGAATATTAGAAGTACTGTGCCATTCTGCTTACTCCTAATGTATAGCAAAATGTGCTTTCAGGATGTAAATAAAAAGCATTTTGTAGCAAATGTGAGGTCAAGTAGGAAGTTTTGTTTGTAAGCTGTGCTTCAGCTTTTGACAAGTAACAAGGCATAAAGTCTGTAAGCTTCACAGTGTGAGAAGTTCTTTTGCATTCCCAAATGTTAGGCACAGACACCCAAATATGTGTATGACATTGAAGACTGGCTCTGGAAAATCTTCTGGAGGCAACTGAAGGGGCTGCTTCCACCAAGGTGTTCAGCACCTTTCAGTTGCAGAGGTAACCATCCCTTAGCGCAGGGACTGTAAAATGTGACTTATCGGAGGCTGTAGTTCAGAGTGACACACTAGTCTAAGCACATCTTCGTGGACAATCTAAACTTAGGTGCTGTAGTAGTCACTGTGATCCTTGAGGAACGGGCATGCCTCCCATCCCACGTCTGGGGCAGTTCTTCATGTTCCCTACGCATCTGACAAAAGTTCAAGATCATTTTAGCAGTCTTAATGAGTAGGTTTTGCTGAGACAAAAAATTGAGCTGTGTGTGATAGGGAGCTAAAGGTTGAAATAAATAGCACTTCAGTGTGAGTGGAAACTCTCAACGGGTAACTGGTTTTTCTTTAAGTAGCAAAAGAAATACAAAGAGCTGTAGTTTTGGTGGGGTATAGCTGGGGCTGGTCTTCACTTCTGGCATTTTTAATTTTGTTTGAATGTTATCTCAGAATAAAACTCAACAAAATCTTCTTTATTTGGTTTAAGGGTCGTGTTGTGGAAAATATATCGAAAAGGTGTGGTGGGTTCCTGAGACAACTTAGCCTGAGAGGATGTCTTGGTGTTGGAGACTCCTCTTTAAAGTAAGTAAAATCCTAGATTGAGACATCACTTATTTTCTAATGTCTGGACCAAGAGCAGTTATTGTTACATTTGTTTGGATATCTAAGTACTGACTAATGACCGAAATGATATATTTAAGAAAGTACTAAGTACCTTAATAATGACTAAATGAGATGTCAGTTTGAGATCAAAATGTAGCTACTGTTATTTTCTGGATATGAACTAAGAAATGAGAACTGTACTTTTCAGAAACATGTCTTCCCCCCCCCCTTAATATTATGTTGATATCTCTATTTTCAAGCAGTTAAAATGTTTTTAGACCTGTCCTCTGGCATCCTAGAATATTAATTTCATCAAGATTAGTAGTCAGTCAGTTTATAGTTTATCTTCTAGTCTGGAGAAGAAGTGACCCTAGCAATGGGAGGAAGAATAAAGACTGATACAAAATTGGGGGAGGCCTGGGATTCTCTTCATGCTCCAGTATAAGAACAGGCAGACAACAGGAACATCGTGGGAGTCTCTAAACAGAGACAGTAGCTCTTCTTTACACAGTATGTAAATTGAACTCTGCAGTTTGTTTCCAGAAGATCGTTTGAATCTATATAAGCTTTTTCTATGTGGAAACTGTTAAGCCAGATTCCTCTGTGGATATTTCTCTGAGTATTTAAATCCAAAGATCCTACCTCCAGCTGACAGGTCCCTAAGCTCAGGGCTCAAAGGGCTCAAAGTATATTTGGAGGAAGCCTCAGGGTATAGCTTTTTGCAGTTATGCTTTCCTCCACTGTCACAGGAAGAAAGTGTGTGGCTGTTCTTAGGTGGACAATAAAAGCACAAAGATTTTTGTTTAGCAGTGGGCATTAAGTTAGTGTCTTGTGACCTTTCGCTCTTTCTAAAATTTATAAGTAAATCTTAATTCACTGATTTCTCTCTCTAGAGTAAATTCATCCAGCAACTAGTTAAGCAGTAGATTGCTTTGGTAACCCAAGTGGGCATCCTAGCTTCAGACCTGAAGATTCCCCCAGTTTTCCTTGACTCTAGGACATATCCCTAACTGCTCCCTGGTGTTTCACCACCTTCGGGCAGTCTTGCCTCCTCAGGGGGAAGTGTGTATTGCCATCTCCCAGATTACTGGCAACTGCTGTCAAAAAAGAGGCAACCCCAACCAGAATTATCTTTCTGCAGTGCTTCTCCAAGTTCCCAGAGCACTCACACCGATGGTCCCTGGGCCCTCGGTAGGGAAGGCAATAGCAGAAGTGGAGGAGAGGGGGAAGGCAGGCTCAGAGAGAGGTAGTAACTGCCATGGGGAGAAGGTAGCAGGGAAGGAGATGAGAAGGATATAGGAAGAAAGAGTCAGGACAGTAGGTAACAGTTTTCCCCCTGGTAACTCATTTTCACATTTGGTTTAGGCTCCCAGCTGTGCTCTTCAGGACACTAAAGCTAGGGGACTGCAGTAAGGCTTGTGAACAGGGCCAAAAATTCCAAGTGGGTTCAGGTGTTAGTGGCATGTGAGAAGAGGGGGAAGGCTGGAGATGGCATATTTTTAAATAATGATATATTTAGTAAACAGATACTTTGAATAAGTATACAGCAGTTCAGTGTGCAGCATGTGTACGTTGTAGGGACGATACAGCTAGCCATGCTAGCAGGTGATAGGACAGGCTTAGCTGAGTCCAGCTACCAGCATGTTATCAGTATTCAGATGTGCATCTGTAACAACTGGTACAGATGGTGGTGTTTAAGGCGCTTCAGGAAAGATGGTTCGCCTCTGAAATATAAGCAAGTTATATTGAAATTACAAAATGGATCATAAATGCATGAGCTTTAAGACTTTCAAAACATTAGCATGTGAAAGTTGGCATTAATTTTCAGATACTTGTTCTGAAAGCGACTTCCTGTCAGGCATTTTGTGTTGAGTTGTTTGCAGATCCATTAGTTCTGTGTTTATTTCTCTGTTTATCCTTCTTCTACATCAACTTTTGTTTAAAAATAGAGAATTATCAAAGTAGGTATTGACTATTTAAGTACCTAATGTTTGCGGCAGCTCTGTCAGGACATGCCCTGAGCTTGAATCTCAGAGGCTGTTCCTGCAAGTTCTTACAAAGTGCAGCGTCTTACCAAGTGATTTGAAGAGTGTCTCGATTGTAAATCTCTCTCCAGTACATGAATTTTGGAATAGCTGTTTTGAGAATTCAAGTGGAAACTCTCACCAGTATAACTGCTTGCTGGGTTTTTTTCCATTGTTTTCAGTCCACACTGGAAAGCCAGGAAGCTGTTACCAGCTGAGTGTGTAGTCGGATCTGTTAACCACGGCAAGCCTCCAGACAAAACTGTTTTTGTGTGTTTCCTCCACCCCTGCTAATAAAATCCATGCCGTTGGAGGAAACATGGGCATAAAAACAGTGCTCTGAAATGCAACACAGCTGTAGATATTACTCTGCAGAGATGAAAAGAAAGTTTATGTATTTCTGGGTAATTAGTATAATGACACATACAAGCTTTTAGCAGTATAATAGCTCCAGTCATCCTTAGAGTTCATACCCAGTAGCACACACAGATGCAATTTCATTTTTAAAATCATAAATAATTTGCAACCCACAGGGCTTTCCATTAGTAGTCCGATAGGCTTAGGTCCCACTTCTGTATTCCGTGAGGTACATTTCATTTGATGTGGGAGTGAGCTTCCTTAATAAGACCTACAAAGGCTTCAGTAATGAGATCTGCGAAAACTCTCCCCAGCAGCTTAATATTTAACTGCTGTGGTATTTAAACTTTTCTGTTTATGCCCTTAATGTTTTTAGTTAAGACATTTGAAGCAAGTCAGTTCTGGTTTATATATGACAGAAATAAACACTTTGCTCAAGTGGTCTTCAAGAGAGGAACAACACTTGGTTTCAGGAGTTACCTAAGACAGAAACCTGCAATAGCAAAAGGAAAAAGCAACCACTGAGACAGATATATTTGAGATGTACTTTGTAATCACTCTGTGGCTTGAAGATTAAGCTTTTTGAGGTAGAAGGAGATAGAGGATAGAGCGCACTCTAGTGACTGTATTACAACTTGTGACATTATATTAATTCTCCAGCTTTTTGTTGCTGTTTTAGGACTTTTGCACAAAACTGTAGAAACATCGAACACTTAAATCTAAACGGGTGCACAAAAATCACTGACAGGTGAGTGAAAGGGGTTTTTTGTTTGATGGGAAAACTTGGGAAAAGAAGTAGCTGAAGGTATTTTTAGTGTGTCTGCTGTTTTGCAGCACGTGTTACAGTCTTAGCAGATTCTGTTCCAAGCTGAAACATCTGGACCTGACATCTTGCGTAGCCATCACAAACAGCTCTTTGAAAGGCTTAAGGTAAGAAGATTCAGTGTTTTGTGTTAGAGAAGTGCTTGAAGAGCTGTTCAACATTTAATAAAGTTTAAAAAAAAATCAGTGCTGAACCTTAATACTGTGTATCAGCACTGACTATATCCTATATCTAGCACTTCTTGGGTGTAGACTATGATGTTTGTGTGTGGTCTTTTCTCATGACTTTTCTGTGGAGGCGTGGCACAGTCCACTGGTCCACTGGCTATCATTAATTTCTAACAGTGTGTTTAATTTGGGTTTCCCACTGTTATGACTATTTGAAGGCTGGATTTAACTTTATGTATTTTTTTAATTCTCCCAGTGAGGGTTGCAGAAATCTGGAACATTTGAATCTTTCCTGGTGTGATCAGATTACGAAGGATGGTATTGAAGCACTGGTGAAAGGGTGTAGTGGACTAAAAGCTCTATTTCTTAGAGGTTGCACACAGGTACATAACTGCTTGGGTGATCCTTTAGGAATAACATTTTATTTTGGGTTTTTGAAATCTCCATGAATTAAAAAATACTGGCTTTGTTATAGTCTTTTGTTCAATATTACAAGATGAGTACATTCTTTGGGCTGTTTTGCTGTGCTTTTAATTTCTTGTTTCTCTTCCTATGTCCGATTTAATTGCTAAATACAGTTAGAAGATGAAGCATTGAAACACATTCAAAATCACTGTCATGAACTTGTAATCCTGAATTTGCAATCCTGTACAGTAAGTATTTGAAGCTTCAAAGGATACATTCTCTAAGAATCATAAACCATTGTGAGTGCTAATGAATTGATCTGCTACACACTTAAAAAATCCAAATAGTACATTTTTTCAGTTTACAGAATTTTGTGTGGAATAGACGTCCTAAATGAGCTGGATGTCTCTACAGTTGTGTGTGGATTTGGAGTGTTGTTTGTTTGTTTGTTTTCCCCCTCATTGCGTCTTTTAACTGGAGCAAGCTCTAGAGTAAGAATTAACTGCATCCATTCAAATCTCATGAACTGTGTATGCACTAAATGATACAGTTTTACAGATGTAGTTCTTGTTCTCCCATCCATTAAGGTCAAACATTTTAGTCTATTCATAATTTTAAGGTTTCTAATTGAGTGGAAACCATGTTCTGGGCTACATAGTTGAGAGTAAAATGTAATGGCATCACAACTGAAGATGATTCAGAACCATCTAGGTGGCAGAAGGGCATGCTTTTTCAATAGTAATGGAAGAGCACATTCATTTGTAATGAAATGACTGGGAATCAGTCATGTACTTTTAATTCTACTTAGAGAGTACACAAAAAATAGATTTGCCGTGTTTTATATTTACTACTGTTGTTTCTGATGTGACTTTTTAGGAATGGGAATGATCTTTTAGATTGTAAATGAATTTAAGTCATTCTTTGTAAGTAAGCCTTAGAAGATATTGAAATAAATTAGAATTTCAGGGTTTCAGTCATGCAAATTTGAATAACAAAGTTAGATTTTTTTTTTAATGCTTTTGGAAAATTTTCTGTCTTTATTGCTAGAAGGTATCATAAAATCTGCTTGGGCTAAGACTTTCAAATCTTATTTTACACATTATTTTTGAATGAATGTGGCATGGGACCATTTTTTATTAAGGTTGGATGAATAATAGATTTCTTTAAATTGTTAAACATTTTTGAGTGTTAGAGATTGTTAAGTTACATTAAAAATGTGCAGAAATTAAGAATAATATGAATACAAAGCTTGAGCTTCCACGAGACAGATATTTAGTGAAAGAGAATTTTCAGATTTTTCAATATGAATTTTGCGTGGGATGATGAAAATGAAGGAAGTTCCTTCTTTTGGTCAGAACCACACTTAAAGTCAGTATGTAATTCACTCCCCTTTTACTCTTCCTTTTGCTGTCCTCCTCCAAAGTTCTTTTTCTGTTGTGTTTTATCTGAGACTAAGGAGGTATATCAAGGCCAGACTTTTCTGATTATTTTAGTGGAAGGCTCTCAAGAGGTCTGATGATAAATCAGTTATCATCTCTTCTGCTTAGAAGGGGCATTGGCAAGAGTTTTACCTTGGCCACTATGTTTGTTGTCACATAGATATTAAGTACGAACAAAAAAACTTCTCAGGACAGAAAGTATTCTTCTTTTTTAATTTTTTGAGTCTATAGTCTGTGTGTCCTGCCTAGTTACGTGTGCTTTAAAGCTTTATTTCACTGGACATGTGTCCTGCTTGCTGTGGCTTAGAAGCATGCTTCCAGAAGCAGCCAGGCCCTTTATGATCAAAGGGCTAGCACTGATTTTACACAGCAGGTATCTCTGTGGTTTATATGATCCACACTTTAATTCTAGTGGCTCAGTTTTATGGACCTTGTAAAATGCCAGGCCAGCCCCAGCAGCTATGGAAAAAACTGATCTTAACTCTGGATACTGCACATCTGAAAGGCACCAACCATCTTTAGAGATTTGGGGACTTGCAAGCATTTTTTGAGCACTTTTCTTTCCTGAGCTGGATGTAGGCATGGAAATCACAAGCAATTTCAGAATGGAAAGTTTTCATATGTAATTTAAGGGTTTTGTCCATCTCCAGCAGCAGCATAAAACTTACATAGTCCTTACCTCCAAAATAGTTCTTTTCCCAATAATAGTGTCATGAGCATCTCTCAAAAGGAACAAAATGGTTCCAGAAAATATCTTCTTATCTGTAGATGATGCAAATCCTTCTGGATCTACAAAAAGACAAGCCTACTACTTTTCTGTCTGGAGTAATTTATATTTGACAGAAATATCTGCAAATTTAAACTAATGATATTAAAAAGTGCTGAGTTGGGGGAGGGGGCATAATGTGTTCTCCCTTTGTGCTGAGCTACTGCTATTTCTCATCCTGTTTTCATTTATGAAAGGTAATGTTTGTGGTAATAGCCTCAGAAATATGCTGTAGCGGTATTAGTGTACCTAGATGACTGCCTTATAAAAGGAATATGTGTTTTCAATTCAAAATACAGTAGAGGTCTTTGTTATCATTGGAAGAGTAATGTTAGGCCAGAAAATAAAATAACGTCTTTCACCATGAAGGATTAGTCATTCAGCAGAAAATTTGAATTCTTGGAGTTAGGAGTGAGAAGAGGAGAGAATACTTTTTCCAGAATAGAAGACCTGTAAACAAAATAATATTTGCACACATCCCAAATAACCTAGTTCCTGTTGCTATTTTGTGTGCAGCTGCATTCAGACTATTTCTTATAGTTCCTGTTTCAGAGAGAAGACTTTTTGATTCATATTCCAAATTTAGAGTTAGTTTTTTCCAGAATATTTAGTACAAAGCAATTTTGAGAAATGAAAAACCCTCTTTTGAGTTAAATCTTTCAGCTAAAAACATCTGCATAGGGTAGGGCAAACCTGGCTTTTACATTTGTCTTCTGTAAAAAAACGGGTTATATATAATTTACCTGTGACTCTTGCTTTGAAAATTATCTGGAGGTGAAGAAAGGGTTCTACTGTTCAGTGCAAAATAGGTAGTTAGCTCTCCTGCTGTCAAGCTTTAAGCTCTCTTTTCCAACGGGTCCTGAACTTACACGGTCACTGGAATGAAAGAGCTGAACTCTACAAACATATAAGAAGCAAGCTATTTCACACAACAACTACAATTAAAAACAAAAACAAAAACCACAAAAACAAAACCAAAAAAACCTTGTGTGAAAATTACAAAGCAAAAGCAAAGCGAAAGAGGAGGACAAAACCAAACAACTCTCTCTGTGCTTCAGACTGCCTTTGAGCAGTATTGAAATCTCTGGAAAAATACATAGATAAAGTAGCAATTGTGTGGGTTAATTATCTTCAGTGTTATCAATGAACATGGTTTCATAATGGTATTTTTTGGTTGAAAATCCACAGGTTGCCAAGGTTATCTACAATGTGACACTAACAGTTCAGTAATATGACTTTATTTTTGTTCTTAGCTGATTCCTTGATAACGAAGTAACTTCAACCTTCTTCTGTGTTGCAGCAAATTTCAGATGAAGGCATTGTAAAAATCTGTAGAGGATGTCATAGACTTCAGTCGCTCTGTGTTTCAGGCTGTAGCAACCTTACAGATGCTTCTCTCACAGCACTTGGTCTAAACTGTCCAAGGCTGAAGTGAGTATGTCATGAGCATGTTGTGAGTATTAAAGCTTCGGCTTTAATAATGAAGCTCAGTCATGCAGCAGCTTTCTGATTGCAGGGACATATAATACTTCTTGTAAGGTCTAATTTTAATGTAAATGAAATCAAAACAGAAGATTTTTGAATGTCACTGAATTGATATTTATGAAAGGAATGTGCAGGAGCCGCAACTTGTTATACTTCGATCATAGATAAATGGAGGAAAGTAGATCATAAAAGTTAGGCAAAGCTACATTCAAATGCCAGTGCACAATATGCTGACGTGCAGTGTTCCTTTAGCTGATTGAGTGCAAAAGAGCTTTTGTTACTGTAGAAAACCTGTGCTTAAGACAATTCCAGAGTGACAGTCCTCTTCATGTAGTGGTTCATGCTTACAAGATCTTAGATGTGCCCATGTTTGGGGCTGAGGCATCTTCTACACACTTAATTGTGTTCCTTAGAAAGCTATGCTATTACTGGTCTTTTTCTACAATTTCTTCATTCTCTCAATTCACAGCTCACATTGGTAATAAAAGGAGGTCTAAAGTGCTATTAGTTGTGCAATTCTTTCCAAGGGCAGTACAATTGTAGCAGGAATTGTTTTGACTTTGGTAGGTAAACTGTTAGCCCCTGTCTGTGCCACGAGGGGGAAGGCGTCTGCCGTCCTCCTTTACTGAGGAACATTACAAGGGAAAAAAAATGACCCTTCGCAGTGTTCACTGCAGAGGAGTACATGAGGTAAAGACAGATGATAGATACATCTAGACTTTTGGGATCGTGGATGGGAAGTACCTGATAATAATTATGTTGGAAATCAAAGACAAATGTAATTCCACAGTTGTTCGTACCTTCTGTGTTGAGTATGAAATAAAACTCTCCTGCCCCTCTGTTGGCCGTGCTGGCCCTGTTAGGAAGCTTTTGCATATTTTCTGTGCTATGCTACTCTCACTTCACAGTCTTGATGTCTTACTGTGCTGCTTTCCATGGTATTGCGGTGTTCTGCAGCTGTTACCACTCACAAATGACATCTCCTTGAAAAAAAATCCTAAGCTTGACCAACTCAGTTCAGCTGGTTTTTTCCCCCTACATAAGATAGCCATCTCCTCCTCTCTTTATAGATCTGCTCATTTAAGTGCTTGATACCCTCTCCCTTTTTCTTTTTTTAGCACTTTTTAGTATTAAAATACTTGGTGAGGCTCATCAAGAAAAGCACCCATGAACCATGAATGTCTCTGTCCAGGTGGGGCTGTGAAAATTAGAATCATATTGCCTTTAACCCCACCAATGTTCTCTCTCACCTGCTGCTAATTCAACAGGAGAAGGGAGGTGCTGTGTGCAGACACAGTCCAGGGGTGCCCAAAAGACATCTGTAGACAAGGAATGTAACCGTAAGGTCTGTCTTGGAGAACACTGCTTTGTAAGACTGGAGACTGCTCTGGGGTATCATTCTGCCTCATCAGTTCCTACGCTAGGTACTTTGTCACGAATCACTGGATGCGAAATAAATGTCAGCTCTATCTGGAAAAAAAAGAAGAGCCCTCTGTAATTAAGTACAATCACTGAACCAAAGCAAAATTAGAACTTAGTTCATGTTCCCGCTGACCAGTGCCTTCCCACTTATTTTTTCATACTGGGACCTGACTGATGCAGTCTGTGTATATATAGCTCACTCTCTTCATTCTGCTTTTCTGACTGACTGTACACCCAACTTTAGGAAAGCTGTTTCCATATTCTTATTTTCAAGCAGATGTGCAGTAAGTACCATCCCCACTATTTTGCAGACTGTGGGTATAATTTTTTTCCCCCTTTTTAAATGCAGAAATGTAATGAAGTTGGGGTTCCAATGGTTGTAGGTGTAGATGGGGTTGAAAGCAAGTAAATGAGGTAAATGGTAAGAAATGTGACCATGTCCATCATGGGTTTTGTGGTGGTGGTTTTTTTCCTTTCCTATCAAGCACCCTAGGTGTTTTTCAGAGTAGCTGCGAGTATTTTATGTTAGGTTGCTAACTGCCCTTGATGGAAGGGCACAAAGGGCACAAAGTTCCCAAATGTGAGCTTGGAAAGAAAATCCAGAGGTGTTACACCCATCCCTTTGGAAAGCAGTACCTGTCTTGTCGGCTGCGCTTGAGTTTCCATCATACTTTTGAACCTTGTTGAAGACTAGCACTCTGGAAGTGGTTGTCAAGAGTGTAGCCTGTGGGGCTGCTCAGCTGTGCCCTTGCTTTTGGCTTGGAAGGGATTGATCCAGCAAAGTCACGGTCAGGGCCCCACGTCCCGTACTCTGGTAGAGTTGTATTTTTCTCGTGTGCACAGCGTGGCTTTTCCCTTTGCACTTTATCAATAGAGAGAGTGCTTTCGAGTGACCTCCTAAACCAGTGGAAGGATCTAGATACCACTAAGTGTTACCACAGGAAGGGGTTCTTGTGTCCATCTTGCCCTGCCTCCTCCCCCACCGACCCCAGTCTAGAAGTAGTGTTTGCTGTGGCGAGTGGGCAAGTTGCACTTAGTCTGTGCTTCTCATTGCACAGTGCCGTGGTTTCCCCTTAATCATCTTGATACTTACTCCACCTGCAAAGTAAAGTGTTAATTGGGGGAAAAAAAAAAAAAAAGTAAATGAAAAAGTAAACGACAACAAAAACAGTTAGGGGATGGAGGCCTGTTTGCTGGACTAGTGCTGTTTGGCGCAGTTGACCTTTTTTGTCAGTACTGCTTCCCAAGAACCTCTCAAAAGAGGGTCAGGTTTATCTTTCCAAAACACTCTGTTATTTTCTTTAAGGTTGTGTTGGTGTAGTTTATTGTTTTTACTGTGGGCTTGGAGAATTTAAGCTCCTTGCTTTCTGGTAACTTGCTTCACTGTGCTTCATGCAGAGGCTCTGAGTGAGTTTCTAGTAAGCAGTTTCTCAGTTTTGTGGCTTCCCAACATCCTGTGTGTAGATAGCAGGGTTTAGATGCAGGCTTCACCTGCATTTTCCTTAACTCAGGGTTTATTCTCCCATATCTTTCCTCAGATGACACATGAGAAAACTTGAGTATTATGCAGTCTTACTGAAACAAGAGGTCAAAATGCCTATAATTATATATAATTTTTTCCACTAAATGTTGAGAAGATTTGAGGATTGAACTTAATCTGTTCTGTGACTACTAGAATCTTCTGATAAACTGGATCAAAAGTCTGCCTAGGGCTTTTTAGTTGCAAATTACTGTGAAAAACGGGCATATATATACGTTTGCTATTGAGAGCTTGAAGTTGCAGAAGAGAAATTTGTGTCTCAATGCATTTGCTTTTCTCTACGTTAATGCTTTCTTTAACATTTAAAACTTTTCTAGGATTTTGGAAGCTGCAAGATGTTCACATCTTACAGATGCTGGTTTTACCCTTCTAGCACGGGTAAGGGTCATTTCAGAAGGTTCGAGCTCGCCTTGTTTTCGTTGCTGCTGAGCAGCTGGGAATTGATATAGTCATGCTGGGAAGGAATATGAAAAGAAGAAAAATAAAGTAGGAAGATCCCCGTGGAGGAGGGGACTTAAAAGTGATTTTATTTCTGGGTTATACTTAGAGCAGCAACTTTATTTTGCTGTCTAGAACTGCATTTTTCTCTTTTTTCCTCTCTCTCTTTTTTTTTTTTTTACTATGTTTCAATTGGATTTATTATACTTCTAAGCTTGTGTTATGTATTCTACCCAAATTTTCCTTACAAAGATGACACCCTTGTGATATTTACACCCCAAAATCACTATATAATAGATTATTCTGAGCATGCCTTTAATTACAAAAATACTTTCATCATAGATTATCAACTATAAGCACTTGTGCCCTGATTGATGCTGTCAGTATGTGAAGTAAGCATATAGATTGTATAAAATACTTCAAGTTAGACTTGTATGCCTGCTGGTTTAGGAAATCTGAAGGCAAAAACAATACTCTGTAAACAGGGTTCACTTACACTGCTTCTCCTTAGTGCAAATGAAAGTATTTTCTTGCCGCAGTGGTTAAACAGAGTAGTTTTTCTAACCATTCAGCACTACAGCCTTAGGCTTTCAGTAGTCACCTCAAGGCTGCTTCTGAGAGCTGCAAGTTAAACCACTTCTTCCTATGCCTGTAAATAACAGGGTTTGGGGTTTGGGCTGAGCTGTGGCACCATGTGGTCCGCTTCAAAGTCACAAGCTTATGTCGTTTTCTTGAAATTAGTCATGATCAGTCATTGAATGCACTTCTAAAAGTTTACGAGGGATCTCTCAGAATATTGTGAAAATTGCTTTTAGATAATGTGAAGTGCAGCTTTCTCCTGGCCTTGAAGTGGACCCTATTTTAGTATTTTCAGAATTCCTTAGCAAAGGAAAATGTTTTTAAGGCTTTTTTCTAAAGTATGATGGTGAAGAAAGATGTTTCACGGGCTTAAGTGTGTTTCAGGTTAGTTTGGGGCAGGTTTTGTATGAGAAGTTGGATTCAGCTGTATGAGGATGAGCTTTAGTGGACAGTAAATACCAGAGGTTTGAATTTAAATTGACCCCAAGAGGGGGAAGGGAAGCAGGGGTGAGTGAGTACTGATCACATACATACTGTTCCAAATATTACAGGGGCAGGAGGGGAAACTTCACTTAGTAAGAGAGAAGCTGAAAACTTAGAGGTTTGGGGAGGAGGTAGTGTGTTGCTTGGGGGTGGGGTTTTTTTTGTTTGGTTGGGGTTTTATTACCATTTTTCATCCTTTGATGGTGAGCAAATACTTGAAGGGATTTAGCTCACAGTTTCCTCTTGGAGGCTGTGCTTTCCCATATTACTAGCCCTGTGCATGATTTTATGTCTATATCTTGGTTTATTTCATCTTTTGTGTTTATGTTTGGTTTTTGTTCATTTTAGAATTGCCACGAGCTGGAAAAGATGGACTTGGAAGAATGCGTTTTGGTGAGATTTAATATGAAAAAGAATAGTGAATGCCCAGTGTAAAAATGCAGTGCCAATAAGAACATCAGGACTTTCAGTTAAATGTGCTTTGTTTTTTATTTATAGTTCTGTGTTTATAGTAGTAAATAAAAATAATTTTGGGGAAATTCTATACCAGGAAATATTTGAAGAGCAACAGGTGATTGGGTGCTTTCCAGAAATAACAGACCCTTCATCTGGTAGAGAGAGAGAGATCCTATTTGAGGGTTGGTCCTCCTACTGTCCGTTGCTTATGGTGGTTTGGTTTCTTTTATTTCTAGATAACTGACAGCACATTGATACAACTTTCTATACACTGTCCTAAGCTACAAGCATTGGTAAGTTTGTGAACTTTAATACACACCTCCAAACCCACACACGTACACAACTCCTTCAGTATCAAAACAGACTGCTTACTCTGGGTATAGGAAAAATTCCTGATGTAGTATGATACTATGCAAAATATATGCAAGTTTCATAGGGATTCTAAAAGAAGCAGGTAACTCCTAAAATATTTACATGCATTGTGTGAAAAAAATACTACCAAATCAGCAAGTAATAACCAGAAAGCTTATATTTTATGGTTAATATCCTTCATCTTTGATTACTTAGTTCAAATAAAACTTTTCATAGGCAACTTACAGTACTCAGACCTTTATAGGTAAGTGTTCACTAATGGTTTTATTAGGGAGTATGACATTTTAAGTCAAATATTGAATAAACAAAATCACACGGTGAAGACAAATGTAATCACTCTGTAATCAGTTTTGCATGCAAGCAGTTTTTCCCAAGGACTAAATTTGCATAGTAATTTATGGAAGGTTTTTTGACTGAGACTTTTGAACATAATTGGAGAGGATTGAGATGCTTCAGTGGGGTACCCTGCTTACTGTATTTCAGAGAACTTTTTTAGGGAATGGTTGATTAGATCTTGCAGAACATCAAAAACAATTTCAGGTGACATAAATTTGGCTAGTCTTCATTCAAGGTACTCCAAAGTTACTAGACCGTCCTTATAATAGAGGTTCCTGTATTTAGAACCAATTGTCCCATAAGTGTAGATTTGTTATACAGTACTTCAAATGTACCTGAAAGAACAAGTGTCTTTATGATCTGTTTTTAGCTGGGATTAAAGGAAGGTTTGCTGCTTCATTAATTAAATTGTCTTATGATTGGTTAGTGTTGCTTACTCAGTGTTACTAAGGTAGCAACATGAGGAGAGGTGGCTCTTAAAAAGGAGCTTGTTCGCTATTTTTTTTTTATTGTTGTTCATTTTTTGTTTTGCTCATTAATTTTCCAACCTCATTTCTGTACCATAATTCTTAATGTTAAGCCAAACAAGAGTTGTCAGGAGATATGGAGCCGTTTATATGGGACACTTTCTGTTCTTCTATGACAGGTGTGTTTTCGTATTGTAATCCCAACCGTAACCGGTTCTTGCCAGAGATCTTTTGCATCAGTTCTGCCCATGCTTCACCAGAGATATCATACAATCTTAGAACTTTCAAGTATTTTTCTCAACCTGCTCCTGTTTGCTGGCCTCCGTGTTAGCCCACAGACAGGAAAGTGTGGCATTGGTAAAATGACATACCTTTTCTAAGGGAACCAGAAAAATTGATGTTTTTGTTGATAGGTATATCCTGTGTGTAGGAAGGATACATGCTCAAAGACTGTGAGTGAACAGTGATGGCTGGGAACTCAGGGAAGGGACAAACAGACTGGCAGGTGCCAAATACCGTTTGTGAACTAATCTTGATCCTTCAAATGTGACATAGTGTACTGTTGGTGGTTCTGTAAACTTTTGTGTTTTAGGGTATATTTTCAGTTTAAACAAATATTTTGGAGTTGCAGAAATCAACTTTAAATTCATTTCTTGGTATTTGGAAACTCAGTAGATGGTAGAAATAAGCAAAAGCAGTGTTAGACCAACTGTAACCAACTGGTACGTTTTCAACAGTATCAGAGTACTCAACTGCTTTATCACTTACTGGACTTAAGAAGTAATTTCTGGTGAAAGTGTTTAACAATTGTACGTTCAAATTATTAGAGAAACTCTGAAATATTCATGATATTCTTGGAGATAAGAAGACAATTGAATTCTTAAGTTGATCATACTGTTTCTTACTGTCACAGTATATCATGCCAAATTTGATTTATACACAGCATTTAGTATGTATTAACAAAAAATTGACTATATCTCTTTGTTCTGAAGATTATTATTAACATTTTCTAACAGGCTTATGAAGTCAGAAAAATACGAAGGATGTATCATTTGCCATATTTGTTTGACAAAGTTCTACGAACTCAGCTGTACATCCTGTATTGTCCTTTCAGTACCAAATACAGTGTCTCAGGAAAGCTGAATTTTATAAGCTGCTTACTTCCTGGCACGGAAGACTCTTAATTAGCCAGCAGACCGCTGCTGTAGCCAACAGCTTCACATAACCTCCTATCCTTCCTTGAAACAGCAGGTCTATTATAGATGTTCTTTAACCCTGCAACTGCTGATTGTTTCCAGGCTGTGAGCCAAATCAAATGCTCAGAACGCACAGGTAAAGAAAGTAGGTATAGGGGAGAACTTAAGTATTTAAAGAGTTGATAGCCTTGCAGAATGTAAACATGTCCTAAGATAAGACACTGTTGATAGGGGCAAGCGCTTCATTTCTGTTGCCTTTTGGAGCCAGTGTGCACTAGTTGTGGTGTTGCTTGGAGTCGCTGCCAGCTGCTCGCACTCGGGGAGTGAATAAAATCAGACCAGCTGGAGCTGAAGGGAAGCTGCCAGGGTGGCTCCCCATCAGACTGGAGGCGAGCTGCTACCCTGTCTCCCAGCCTCTTCTCTGGTTACTTGTTCATCCTGTTCAGCAAAGGAGAGAAAAAGTTGAGGGGCAAGTTGTTCTAAAGGGCAGGTCAGACCCCATGTGTCTGCTAGCAGGCAAGGAATGCTCATGGGTCTAGCTGAGGTAAAACAAGGGTAAGCCACGGTTGGTGGTCCTCAGGCTTCCTTGTCAGGCTGAAATAAAAGAAAGGAGGTGTGTTGTACCGAGAGGAGGGAAGGATTACGTGTTTGATTCAGATCATTGGCAGGAGGTAGTTTTGAGCACCACCATTAGCTTGCACCGACTTAAGCGCTTTTGGGTTGTTGCAAGTGTTTCTTCATCAGTTGCTGTCTGAAAAATAGTTGTGGCAAGGCAACGCTACTTCAGAACCAGTCACCATTAGACTTAGCTACGAGTACAGGCAAGACACCGGGCTGAGCAGAAAGCGAGGAGCTAGCTCAGAGCCTGGGGCGAGAGGAGTAGAGTTCGTAGATCCTGCCATTTCTCGTGCAGACTTGAGTTTTTTTAGCGGTTTTTAAGCCTCCTCCAAGGAAAGTCTGTTTCCTGTTGTTGTCGTCATCATTGTTTCCCCAAAAAGCCACAAATTCCCTAAAGGAAGCAGGAAGCTGCTTTATGCAGTCCCACTGCCTGAGGTGCTGCAACTTTTTCCATGCTCTTCAAAGTCAAGAGAGTAGAACAACTATGCTGAAGAGGAGCAGATTTTTTTAGTTGATTATGCCGACTGTTGCAGAAAAGACCTGCTCCTGCAGCTGGATGTTTATTACTCCTTGTATGTACAGCCTGGGGTGCTAAATGCTCACAGTTTTCTTGAAATCATTATTTGGCAAATCAGTCCAGTGTGATTGTTCATTTATGTGGACTTGCCCAGGCTCGGTCCTGGTGGTATCTATGAAAACGTGGTAGCTGTGAAACAGTAACTCCTGTCAGCAGATCCTCAGCTATTCCTGTATGTTCTTGGTCATCCTTCAGAGTTGTCTCCTGTTTCTGGCACAGTGCTTGTCTTGTTTGCACCCATTGGTAACGGAGGTGCGACAGTTGGAAAAGAATTTGCACGATTCGCAGAACTGGAATACAGAATTTGCACAATTGGAATGCAGAATTTGCATAGAGAGCAAAGAGACCTAAGGAGTTTGCCAGTGACGCTTGTTTCGGGACTCGACTTGTTTTGAAGCAAAGTTAAAAATAAAATTCAGCCCTTTTGTTAAATAGAGCTGGGTTTTTGTTACTCTTCTGGATGTCAGCACTAGATACTCTTTGTAACTGTTTATCCCCTAGAATGAAAGAGGTTGAAGAGGACCTTCTGATGTGTAGAGGACAGAGCAACTTAGGACTGAATGATGTTGTTAACTGTTTGCCTCTGTTGTAGAGCTTATCTCACTGTGAATTGATCACCGATGATGGGATTCTTCATCTGAGCAACAGTACATGTGGTCACGAGAGGCTGCAGGTACTGGAGCTTGATAACTGTCTTCTCATCACCGACGTGACTCTGGAACACCTGGAGAACTGTCACAACTTGGAGAGAATTGAGCTGTATGACTGTCAGCAAGTCACGCGAGCTGGAATCAAACGAATCAGAGTACGTGTTTGCTGGCTTGTTCTGGTGGGAATGCCGGAGCTGTTGATACTGCTTGAGATTGTATGAGGAGTCCTGCAGGTGTCCCAGGCAAGGGAGGACGGGAAAACAGGGTTTAAATACTGTGCTGTTGGGTCCCCACCTCTAGGGATGCGATACAGCTTTTCTGTATGAGCAGTCATAATTGTCTGATTTTGTTTATAACTCGACACGTTTGCTGGTGGAATGGAGTGCTTATCCTTCTGCTTTCTGTATTTTTTCAAACAGGGGCGTCTGTGGCTCTAGGATTGTGTAGTGGCATTCTTTAACTCTCCTAAACTGTATGTTAATATGCAGAGCCAATGGTAAACATCTGCATGGAGGTGTCAGTTAAGGGGTTGCAGGGCTGCTTGGCCCTGGACTCCAGCCGCAGACCTTTTCTCCAGGTATACCCCCACCCCCCTTAGGTGAGGGACTGCCTATCTGGGGGGCAGTGTTTAGCCTTACTCTTAAACTCGTCTGCAGCTTCGTATCCCAGTTCGTGTGCAAACACTTCTGCACATGGAAAGCTCATCCCTGATAGTGACTGTGGGGGGCAGATGCCCTGTTCTGTTCCCTCCTGCTTTCTAGGATGAGAGAAGCAGGGAACACGGGAGCAAGAGACAGACACGTCTTTCTTCAGTAGCCAGGGCTGCGTCTCTCCCCGCAGCGGAACAGATGCTTCTCAACAGAGGGTGCTCTGGGCTGATCCGCGCTTGGTGAGCGGGAGCCCTGAGCAGGTGACTGCGCAGGCATTATCAGGCCTCACCTGGGACTACACGAGAATTACACGCCAAGAGAAAACAGTGTATAGCTGCTTTCTTTTCAGCTAACCAACCCTAATGAAAGCCCAGTAGGCAGTGAACGAGGTGCACTGCTGCTTTTTTAGTTTTCTCCCGCTATAACGCAGACTTTTCATCCACAGGCTCATCTACCTCACGTGAAAGTTCATGCTTACTTCGCTCCAGTAACACCCCCTCCTTCGGTAGGAGGGAGCGGACAGCGCCTCTGCAGATGCTGTATTATTCTTTGACAGTAAGTGCAACCACGCAGAAAATTTTGTCGTCGTTGAAGAAAAGAATGGGACTGCAAGTCTGTGGAAGGAGTCGGTTGCCTGACAGTCCTAATGGTGGTGTTTGGTCATCCAGTTTTGTGACAAGAAAAGCATTTTTTTTCCAGGTAAAAATCTTAACGTAATGTGCAGCTGTGGATTAAGTTGGTGATGCTTTGGTTTGTACTACGTCACTCCTTCCTTCTGTCGGCATGAGAACTGAAGTACTGTGTAAAATGTGGGGGGTGTTTCAGCACAGCAACTACTTGGTGGAAGTAAGTTCACTAAACTTGGAAGTTAATTTGCATTCGTAAGCACTACTCAGTGTGAAGTTCTAACATAATGTGGGGCTCGAGTCTGTCACACCAAGGAACTGAACCTGCTGTTCTGTAATATACACGAGATTAAATATCAGGTTTAAGGACAAATCAGCTTTAGCAGATGTCGACCAAAAAAAATGCAAAACAGCTTGTACTTTTTCATGATTCAGCTTCATATTTAATTACATAACAGGAAATAATAGGTAATGTCAAAAGGTAAGGTAGAACCTCCAGGTAACTATATAAACAGAAATACTTTCCAAGTTTTCGACCTTGGTTCAGTCAAACTATGTGTTAGCACAAAGCTTGCCCGTCACTGAAGCACGTCTTACTTTCGACCTTGGTTCAGTCAAACTATGTGTTACTGAAGCACGTCTTATGGCCAATGCCATCGGCCTTTAAAAGGGGGAAGAAATCCATTGCGGTAGAGCTCGCACGCTCTACTGTCGCCGGCTGCCACAATCATACATGGTGCTCCCTGTAATGCCATTCCTCTGTGTCCTCGGTTGCCTCCGCGGTTTGTAAGGAAAGGAGGCCGTGGTTCTGGGGAGAGGGCTGTGTTACTCGTGCTTTTCTACAGACGAAGAATGGAAACCAGGTTCAGTTACAGGAACTACGCCGGGGCGAGGAACTCAATTGGAGCTGTCTGTCCTACCCGCTTTAGGGACACAGCAAGCGTATGGGCAAATCGAGCTGTAGGCAGGAGTTGTTGAACCAACCAAACCTGTAGTTTTCAGATGTAGAAAGCCAAACTCTTCACACGTGGGTTATTTAAGACGCTGTCAACTCTGAATGATAATGATAATAACAATTAAAAAAAAAAAAAAAATCTATGTAATTAACTCTTAAGGCCATGCTTTCATCCTTAATTTTTCAGTGCTAGAGGATTAGATAAACTTTTTTATATTAAGCAACTTAATTATCTGAGATAAACTACTCAACAGTTCAGAAAGCTCTTTTTTTTTTTTTTTTTTTTTGTGTGTGTGTGTAAGATTGATTGTGGGTGTATGTTTTAAAAGTTCAGGGCCTGTATGTTTACTGAAAAATTAATAGAAATACTGGCTTAAAAGGCGGTTGGAGAAGCCACTACAGGATAGTACTGCACCTTCCCCCTGAAGCTTTAAGCCACTTTTTTTTTTTAAAATGTGTGAACATTCTGGACGTGTTATGGACAAACAACAGCAGCTGTGTTGTGTTCATGTGTCACACGTTCACAGGCGATGGGGACGGCCAGTTAAGAGCTCAACGGATAAATTAGATTATAGTGCAGTACATGGATTTCATTACTACTCCAAAGCAAGCCCATCAGGGCTTGTTTTGCATGGCAGTGAGGGAGTGCTGAGACCATGATACCTGGCCTTCCATTGAGATACTGCTGTAAGGGAGAGTTTCAAGCAGATTTTATTCTCAACTGTACCAGGAAAGTCATTGGTACCAGTATGTCAAGATGTGTTGCCTTTCGTTGGCTCATTTTTTTTTTTTCTAAGAACATAACAAACCTTGTAAGTCTATTGCATTAAAGATGTACAAAACCAAATGGAACCTACTCTGATATAGGACACTTAAATAAACAGTCAGCTGATGTCAAATTTGAATTTGTTTCAATTATT
The DNA here is from genome assembly GCA_000699545.1 of Podiceps cristatus. NCBI lineage: Eukaryota > Metazoa > Chordata > Aves > Podicipediformes > Podicipedidae > Podiceps > Podiceps cristatus. The sequence goes on along the minus strand of JMFS01021766.1, from coordinate 39,550 downwards.
TCAAATTTACCCAAGTTTTCCCTTAGAAGCGTGAGATCGACATGTATACGTCGGGTGCAGGATACACTACAGAGCTGGTTTGCCTCCACTATTTACCTACTATTACTGCTCGGGTAGATCTTGCAGTTCATCTGAATCTTAACAACAGAAGTATCTCTAATGCATGGGAGGAAAAAAAGTAAAGAAAAAGAAAAAAAGCACATTTACAAAATTATTGAAAAACATTTATTATACTTAAATTGAAATGTGTACATCTTATTAAAAAACAAAAGCAATTTGCTGGTGCCATAATTTAATTCCAATTTCAAGTGAGCTGGACAAACTACTGTACAACTTTCAATATTCTTTAAAATTAGGTATTTGGATACTTTCCAATCAAGGATTTTTCCACTTTTATAAAACACTTGGATTTGAATAGGGTGTGAGCTGAAAAGACACAAGTGTCAGTTCAAGAAAATACTAGGACCAAACAATACCCAAAGATGAACAACTCATAGGCAGAAATGTTTAAGTACATAAAATGTTACTTTCAGTGCAGAAAAAAATAAAAACAGGAAAGAAACTCTAGCTTTGATGAATTTAAATTTTCAAAAATGCTACAGCTTGAAGAAGCTTTTCTGCTAAGCACTTGAGCCGGTTGAGGGAATGAAAAAAAAAAATATCAAAGTTGCTTTTTTACATGCTGTAGTCGTTGTTTACATTGAACCCTGCAGCATAAAAAGCGAACTGTTCCAAGCATTTAAGCCAGAGATCAAGGTGGAACTTTTCAAAGGCACAAAATGGCAGCTGTGAAACTGTCACTTAATACCTTTTGAAATATTCCCCTCTAAGTACCTAACCAACCCCTTGAAACTTAACATTAACAGAGGAAATGCTGTGCCATGTCTTTACAAGGAATATCCAAAATATCGAAAAAGCACATTGCCTGTTTCAAAGAAAAGTCAATATTTGGTCATATGGAAGAGGCACTGTAACAGTTGTACAGTTTGGAGCAGAGGGCAAAGAAAGGTCGACAGAAAAGGTAAGATACTTGTCCATAACAGCAACTCCAGCAAGGCCTTTACCTGCCAGGAAGGAGACTTAACTGGTGCATATTTAGTGTTTCGTAAGCAATTTATTTGATGTTGCTGAAAGCTGTGACAGCCCTGTGGTGCCAGTGGGTCATCTTCCCTCATCAGCATAATTCCACTAAGTCATAAAACTCCACCCCTCACGGCTAGTACTTTTAAACCCACAATTTTACAAGCAAAGAGTTAAACTGCAGCAGTGCTCCGCAGAGAACCTAGGAAACTAAACATAAAGGATGCATAGGCAATTCTTTTCCATTAAATTTGTTAAAGCAAAACACAATTACTTGGTACCCCATAGGATTTATATTAATCCCTCCAATAAGGTACTATTGATAATGCAGTTTGCTGCATGCATATATTGCATCTGTCTAGGGCCTCTTAAAAGCCCTGTTCTGGCATTTACACTTCTTTACATACACTCTTATACACAATTTACACGGGAAGCTGTTTTGACAGCTTTACTCTCAAAGACCCGACAACCTGATCACTATCAGCTTAACTACTCATCTCCACACAGATTAATATGTGCTCTGCTAACATCAAAAAATAAAACCAGCGTAAGGTACAAGCAAGTAATAGACAAACTGGCACAGAAAGGTAAATGCCCCAAAATAAGTTTACATTCATCTCCAACTGGATACAGAGAAGAGAAAAGCGACAGCGCTTCACTTCTGAAACTGTATCTACTGGCCATAATTTGCCTTATTTCAGTGAAGGGCAAGCACCTTTGCTTACATTGTCTTTCATGCCTGTACGTAAGCTGTCATGGCATTATACCTCTCATGAGGACACTTAGCTATGGCAGTGATAAGAAAGTTCACCTATCAAACAGCTCATTAGAAAGGTCATTTTGTGTTTTCAATATGAAACATCTTATACGGTGAAGTTAGATCCTAAGGTTTTGGATGATCTTCATAATCTTTAGGCAGGAGTTCATTCTGCGTTGGTGTTACCAGTCTAGCAATTGTGTGACATCACTTCAAAATTATATGGAAGCCTTCACCATTTTCAGCTGAAAAAGAAAAAAGTGTCAGTCCTTAAACAGAACCATAAGTATACTAGCCGATGCGCTGAAGCGTCAGAGTAGGGACTTGGGTTTTACCGTGTAGAAACGGTTCATTACTGCTATGAAATACAAAACTTGAAATGTGAGATATCAGTAACCTGGTACTCTGACCAAACGCTTGCTTGAATAACTAACTTTTAAAAATGTCTTTGGTTTCCTGGTATTTCTGAATTCTTCCTACTATGCATTAAACCCACCTCAGTTGACAGCAACAGTTAACATTATAAAAATTTAACTTACACATAACCAATATAGATCTTTAGCATATGTTTTTAAACATCTGTTTTGTGATGCTTAGCCTTAAACTAGAAAGCCAAATGGAAAGTGTTTAAAAAACAAAACAAAACAAAACAAACAACTGGAAGTTTTATGCTTAGAAGCTCAGAGAACACCAAAAGGCTTAACAACCAAGACAAACTGGTATCTAACGATCACTAACCACACAAATAGATTTCATACTACTCAGAACTATTAGTTTCCAGTTAGGATGCTGATGAAGTGAAGGAGACTTTAAAAATACAGCTCACTGACGGCAAAACCAGCCTTTAAAAATTTCCTGCTTGTGCTGAACAAAAATGTTATGATTAACAATTTGTAATTGGATCTTCAAAGCTGGGACAGTTTCTGTAGGCAAAATGTGCACAGAGTCAAGCTTGTCCACTGGTTACAGCCATTTCCTGCCACCAGAAATAAAGCGGACGCGTCAGGCGGCGCGGGACCGACCCGAAACACGTCATGTTGACAAGGGGGACTCGCAGCACCTACCCAGGAAACCCGAACTACCCTCTCTGGGGACGAAGGGTGGCTGCAGTGGAACCCAGTTTACCTGCACGCATACAATTAAAACGATTCCAGCATTCTGACAGCACGGGGGGTGGGGTGGGGGGTCCTTCTGTGAATGCCCCTGTTCACATCTACTGCCTGATGCCAAAGAGCAGTTACACGAATGAGCCAATGTTGGGCAGAGGAAAGTCTTCCCAGCAGAATGGCCACGTCCTGTCTACAGCAACAACTGACTGAAGAGGATTATTTACTAGCAATGAAAGAACAGAATTTTATACTCGGTTCTGCCAACTGTCAGGACTCAGAGGTACTACTGCCTGGATTTATTTTTTTAATACTATTTTGAAACTTCATCATTCTCAACAATTATCAACAGCAGGTGCTGTTCAGTGACAGCTGACTGAACTTTACGTGAGTTTTGTTACCGAGTGCTGCCCTGATTCTGAACTAAAAGCCTGGAGACAAGACAGGTGCTACGCAGAGGCCGAAAGGCCTGGCTAGGAGAGAAGGAACTCACGGATATTTGCTGCCACTACCGTATGCAGATTTCCCCCCACCCAGCCCGCAAGTCAGTCTTCACTACATCTGCCATTACTCTGCTTGGGGAGCTTTTACTAGCATAGGATTCTGCTCTAAAGCTGACTCCTTGGTAGAATAAACAAATATGTTCTAGTCTGTCAGAAAAGACACTGTACCTTTTATCGTGGTGAATAAGAAGCAACTCTCATCTTGAAAGTTTTGAACCATCTACCAAGAATTAAAAAAAAAGTTTTGAAACCCTCCTGAGTACGACCAATGCAACAAATAAATACATCAGATATTAAACACAACCTTATAAGCCATTCTGTATTTTTTGGTTTTACTCAGCAAGTGACAAGCATATACTAAATTAAAATACATTACTGTCAAAATACTGTTTGTTATTCATATGACACCAGTTTGGAGCCTGTTGCAGTTGGCTGTGTTTTTGGAACTCTAAGTATGTGTAGCAGACGCTTGAATAAGCCAAGTTCAACAGTATTTAAATGCTCCCTGCCTTTGGGCATGTTCAAAATAAATACATACTAAGTAATTACTGCAGCATCTCAGAACTACATAGACCAGATGCCCTTCTGTTCTCATAATTTGAATTTATTCATTAAGGTAGAGTAAGAGTGACATTTAAAGGATCCTCTTGCTCATTTTAGCATAAAGGAAAAAATAAATGTCAGAAGATACTAGGTTGCATTATCAAACAGAAAAAACACTAATAAAAAAGCAAGCATAAGAAAACACTCCATTTTATTTAATTCATAAATAAAAATTGTCAAGAAAATAAAATCTCCATTACCTGATCACTAACAAGAATGTGGATACCTGTGGGACCCTGTCTGTAAACCTGGTTGATCTGATGCAAAGGAATATTGAATGCCAAAGCAAGCTTGCGTGTGACTTCTGAGGCTGCCATTTCTTCCAAGTAGATTGCATGATAAACTACAAGAACAAAAGTTATTTACATAAGCATGGTAGTAATCGATAACAAATAACTACATAAAAAAAAAAAAAAATAATCAGAATTTGTTTATACCCTCGCTTTAAAAAATTTTAAAAGCTAGAAACCTTTTCCTTACTCTCCCCCTGTTCTCACTAAGAAGCATAAACTGCCATGACTTGTCTTTCAAGGTGAAGCCATAACTGCACCTCCCTGACAAGGGGGAGGCTTCTATTTGATACTGAAAGTAACTTCCCCATTTTTTTTTCCTGTTTCCTGCCCCAAAAGGCATAGTCATGTCAAACAGACTTCAGTGGATCTTTAGGGAGTCACATAAAGGTAACTTTGGAAGTGTATTTGAATCGTCTCAGAAGAAGCAGGTGATATGTCTGACTTGTAGTAGCAGAGCATTGCTTTAAGCAGGGATGTAGGGTTTTGGTGTTGGTTGGTTTGGGGGTTTTTTGTAAAGAAAGCCTTTTTCAACTATCTGAATAAATTTCCTACAGATCATCTCAAGAGCTGAAAGGTGGTGGGGCGGGGGGAGGAATGCAACACAGCAAACAAACAGAGCAGTAAGACAAAGCAGCTACTCAGTTTGATGCTGTATTTACAGCTCGATAGCTTTATGTATTAGAATACTAGAAGCCCTTGGCAGCTCCTTGTTTGCACATTCTTCTAAGTAGTCTGCTCCCCCATTAAACCAAACATTGAAGTTTTCCAGAGGGGAAATACGTATTTGACAGAGACAGCATCCTATTTACAGATCCTCCTCCACCTCAATTCTTGCACGGAAAATAAACAACTACTATTTCAGCAGCAGCCTATACAGATTCCACTTGGCTGGGGAAGGAAGTCTCATCACTCAAAGGCAAGAGCAAGAAAAGAATCATTTTAAATAGCTCCATTCTCTTAATTGCAAGATTGACACAAATTTACAATTAAATATTAAGTTCCCATCTGTGCTGAAACAACAACTATCTCTCAGGAAAATACTACTAAAATCATGAGCCTGTACATTGCTTGGCTGTTTTGCCTTGTCCAAGCTCTACCGCGTTTAGTTCAGTTGCACAGAAAATGGCAGCAAACCTTAACTGAAAGCGGGAAACAATCCAAATGTTTTATTTGCATGTAGCTTTTTATATGCACCTACATTTGTCTGGTTGATACTTTGGCTGTAACAACATAGCACAGCTAATTTGAGAGCTCCTTAATTGATTACCATGTAACTACAGTTAGTTTTATTGATGGACTGGGAAAAAAAAAAATCAATGACTTAACCTTGAAAGCTTTTAAGGCTCTCTTCATCCCATGCAGCATTAACACAGCAATGTTGTTCTGAATACAACTTCCTATGGTTTCTCTGGACACCAGAAACAGAAATTCAGCCTCTTCACTATTCCTTTTTCCTTCCCATCTATCTGGTTTTAGACATTTTAAGACACAGAAATGGTACGCCAAGAGACCGCCCATGCACCATACCGTCTATTGCACCATTGCTATCACCACTGCCTGCATCTTGTCTTTCCAGTTGTATGCTCCTTAACGGCTCCTGACAGACATAGATTGTTAAACGGGGCCTAACGGACCTGCAACGCAAACAAATCACAATCACGTTTCAGAGAAAAGGTTACTTGCCCTGGAGACACGGAAACTGATAACGCCACTTCTGTAGAATTCTTATGCTAACAGTGTGCTTGAAATGTTTTCTTTTACTGACCACTTTAAGTGGTCTCTCAGATGCTACCACATTTTAACAAAATTTCAGTCAATTCTGAGTTCATCAAGACACTGCGTAATGATGACAATTCTTATAAAGGTCAATGGTAACAAATACCCATTTCTGACAGAAGCGGATGCATCAGTTGGGATGCTGTCTGTGTTAGCGCGCAACACTTGTAGCCTCACAAGGCCTGGCGGGTTGTTCTTAGCTCCCCTAAAGGAGCGGTCTTGGGTCCTAGCAACAAACCCATCTCTTTTCCCAAAATCTGCAAGCCTGACGGCAGGGGCCTGCTTTTGAACTCCTCGGTGCCTGCATCTCACCCGGGGTCTGCCTGGAAGGCGCACACAGGAGGCTCTATTTAAGCGTACTGCTGCCAGTTCCCCAGACACCCCTGGCAGGCACCCAGGCCCATCCTGACACTGACTTCCCAGCTCTCCCAATTCTAAGGATGGGGAATTCTAGTAAATGACAGAGCAAAACCCACTGGAGCTCACATTCAACACATTACCTGGATTTCAGTGCACAGAACAAAACCCACGGGAGCTCACATTCAACACATTACCTGGATTTCAGTGCATTATATAGCCGAATTCCATCAGCTGGACCACAGATTTGTACCAGGTCTTCTCTTGTCAGCTTTAATAAATCAGCACCTGGAGAAACGTGAGAATTTTACAAAGATTATTTTAGAACGTCTCTACTTTTTAAAATAAATTGCAAGTTCATTTAAACCAAGAATAACAAACTCGACCACTGTAAAAATGGAATCCTGCAAACCTGAACGAGCAAGTAAAATTTAGAATAGGCACTAACACTAAGAAAAAAATGACCCATTTTCCAGAGGAGGTTAGTTTCAGCTGAGAGAGTTGGGCTTGTTCAGCCTGGAGAAGAGAAGGCTGCGGGGAGACCTGATTGCGGCCTTCCAGTACATAAAGGGGGCCTATAGGAAAGAGGGGGAGAATCTTTTCAGTAGGGACAATGGAGATAGGACAAGGGGTGATGGTTTTAAACTAAAACAGGGTAGGTTTAGATTAGATGTAAGGAGAAAATTCTTTACAATGAGGGTGGTAAAGCACTGGAACGGGTTGCCCAGAGAAGTGGTGGATGCCCCATCCCTGGAAACATTCAAGACCAGGTTGGACGGGGCTCTGAGCAACCTGATCTGGGTAATGATGTCCCTGCTCACTGCAGGGGGTTGGACTAGATGACCACTAGCGGTCCCTTCCAACCCAAAACATTCTATGATCCTATGATGGTGTTCTCATCTCCGAAAAAGTATGAAGTCTGCAAGGCACACAATTTCTGTAGACAGATGACTGTTCTATATCCAGGCAACAGCTTAAATGACTCCAAGTTTCAACTGACACCCAGGTTAGTGTATTTTAAACACATGCAAAATACAGAGCAAAGATACTCGATGGTTCCTCACTCAGAGAATCATCCCAGGCACTGAACTAAACCACCGTATCCTCTGTGCACTGAAGTTGTGAAAATGCACTCATCTATACACAATACTGCTAAAGGCTGGCACAACTAAATCGGTGTGGCCCGATCAGCACCTGAGCAGCCTATGGGGTGAATCCAGGGTGTGGGATCCAAAAGCAGTTTTGGGGGTTTGTTTTTTGGTGGTGGTGGTGTTTGTTGTGGGTTTTTGTTTGTTTGTGAGGTTTGGTTTTAAAAATGATCCTGGGAATAAGTCATCTGTGAAAACAACTGCTTCCCAGAACACTGACTTTAGAAAATGAAGCTTTAATAAAAGCTGCTAGGCAGATCTGAACACAAAATGAAAGGAAGAATACTTCTTAGCAGCAGCATGAGTACCAACAAAGAAAATCAGGCACTGTAATAGATGAGTAAGAGGACAGGGAAAAAAAATAGGCTTTGTGAAAATACTCCACAGACAATCTAGGAATGCATAGGTAAAAGCCAGCAAAAATAACTTGTCATCATACCCCTTAAGTACTATAATAAAAAAACCCTCCACACCTGAAGAAGCTACACTACACCTCTTGCTTCAAAGAGTATCTTTCAGCCAGCTAGTATTTGACTTCTACAAACATATATAGATAATAATGAAAAAGAACCACCACTTTGTTTTCCAAGGGTCTTTGTCAGGAATGTAGTACTCAGTTTTACTGAGAAAGCCCAGCAACCAGAATACAAGAAGCACAGAAACAGAAGAATAAATAGTCAATTTCCAACACTGCAACAAATATACTGTGCTCCTCCATTAGGTCCACAGTATTTAAAATAAAATCATGATGTCACTGGTTAACTAAGGAGGCCTTAGTGTGTCGGTCCTGATGAGCCGGTAGATGCTGCTGGCTCCAGGGAAGCTTGCGGCAGGACTGCCCACTGAGGTACACCATGTACAGCAAAACATGGCCCCAGATACTGCATCTATTGCCATTTCCTGCTTCCATACATATAGTGAAAGCTATACCGACAATGATGGAAGAGCAATCAGATATCGTGCTGAAATGAAAAAAAAAAAAAAAATAGACAAATACATGTAGGTAAAGGTACTCTCCCGTTGCATGGCATTGAAGCAGAGTTCGACAGAAAGAGGAAATGGCCATTTCTGTGAATAAGACGACTATTCACAGCTTCAGACTTGGGAAGGATGACAGCTTCGCATACTACATTTAAATCTAGCTCCTAAGAAAAGATCTAACATGGGTCAGATGTCAGTGTTTTCTCACACTTTCTTTGAGATCACTGCATCTTGGCTGCCATTAGGAAACAGCATAGCAAAATAGCCTGCTGGTCTGACTCACCAAATTCATTCGTTTTTCTCAAAGGACTCATCAAGGTTAAAATGATTTTATGAACTATCATCAGGAAGAAGAACCTAGCTTCACCTTTGGGTTTTAGGGTGAATTTGTGCAAAATGCAACTAGAAAAAAAAGCCTTCCAAGGCAAACTGAACATTGAATAAGAAAATTAGTACATTACAATAAATATTGATGCCATATTGGTTTTAGGGAATTATTTTCCCACGCAAAACTTGCTCACTAACACAACGAAAGACTCCAAATAAAAAATTAAACTATAGATACCTGAGAAATTTGAAAAAAGCCTTGTATAGGTAGAGAACCTATGCTTGAGCAACCATTGCTGAGTTTCCTGGATTGTGGCTGAAGGATGAAGCTGCTGTAAGAAAGAAGATTGGATATAATAATTTGGATATTAAAAAAACCCCAAAACACAACAAATCATTAAAAATCCTCCCTCAGTTAAACACTTTCTCAGTACCTATTGGCACTAAGATATCTACAAATCAAATGATCTGACACAAATATACAAATATAGCCATGATCAATACCAGAAAGCAAACACTCACATCTCCAGACCCTTGAGAGGTTCCATCTCCTTGATGATTTGGGGAGGACGAATTGCTACAGGTTTATTTAAAAAAAAAAGAGGCATTACTATAATTGTATTAAGCAAGATATTTAAGCATTGCTGAAAATTAACTTGAAGTTCCCAAAGCAATAAATATCACTGTTGAAAGACAAATTAAACACTGCATGGAGTGAAACTGAAGCTAAACTCAAGAGTAACGTCATCACACTTCTATATGCAAGTCATCTGGTTCCTATTCTATGTATTCTTTACCAACTGGAGATGCAGCTTTACCAACACTCACGGGAGGTTATATGGCCACTTATCTGTCTTAAAGGCTGACTGAGGAAGAGATAGTAAAATACAAGGCAGACAAAACATAAGAATATAGACCAGACAATACCACTGTAAATCATTCCTTGATCACCCAAGTTTAATTACAGTAATTTAATTAATCCAAAATGTTTTTACCAATACAATTTCTGTTGAATAACTTGTAAAGATTATTGCTGTGTTTTTTGGTTGTTTGGGCTGTTGTGTTTGTTGTTTTCCCACTTGCAAATTCTATTAGCCGTGTATGAGACGAACAGACTGTTCTTACTGAAAAAAGCTAGTTTCTTTAGACAAGGACTAAATTAGAATAGTTAAAAGGTGAAGTATTTACTATGTGGCAAAGGACAAGAATAAAAGTTTCCAACAATGTATAGTGAGAAAGAAAAATGCTGAAGCAGAACTACATTATAATCGAATCACATCATGCAAATGTCCAGAAAACAGCTGCAAGCTCCTAGATTTACTCAGAAAACACTTCTGAATAAGCCTGATTTTAAAATGTTATCTTTAATTAGGACACAGAAAAGTAACCTACCTGTCTGGGACACTGTAGGTATTATGTTGAGCAGAGGTAAAAGTTGGAGCAGGAGTAGGGCTGTTGTTTACAAATGTTGTAGGAGTATCAGGCCATGGTGAGCACTGAAGATAAAGAATTAAAACTTAAGTTTCTTTTGGCAATACATCTTTTACTCTCATGCACAGTTCTTACATTTAAAGACAGGGTTTTTTCCACAGAAAATTTTGATTTGTGATTCCAAATACTCCCTCTATCCCACACATTACATGCAGATACTCCAAGTAAAAATCAGTTTTATCTTGTTCTTTCAAGAAGACTCTTATTTATACTGTCTTCTGTTAACAAAGTAAAGGGAATAGTGGTGGAACTGACAGAAGAGCTGTACAGATTACTCAGTTTAACACAAACTGACCCCAACCCATCTCCTGAAAAAAATTCTTTTATCCTAAAAGGGATAAAGGAGCTGTTTAAACTGCAGATACCATGACAATAGCAAGCAAAACTATGAAACTAGATTTCACCTTGTAGATAAATGTAATGTATCTGCCCTGACAGCAATTAAATGCAAATGGAATTTTCAGTAGAAATTTTGTGAATTGAAAATTTTTATTATTTTACTGCAGGACTAAAATGATGCTTGCATGTACTGCTTTCTCTAAACTGCTTGGTAAACTGGAATTTTTATACACAAATTTCAGTTAGCACATGTATATTATGAGCCAGCTGTCCAATTTAGTCAGTCTTTTTTGGATATTTTTTTAAACCACCATGATAAAAGCCCTTCAAAATGAGACTAGCTTTTAGCGTTTCCAATAGCATTGCAAATGCAGTATTTTAAAGAAAAATAAAAAACATACTTCGGTGTGTTCAAAGACAAACAGACAGGATTAAAACAAGCAAGCATGTTGCCCCAAATAAAGTAAGCTAAGACCATGCCTGTTAACACAACGAAGATTTCTGATACACTTGTCATGCACCAGCTAAATAACCTGTAAGGAAATTTCCAGAGTTATATCATAGCCTTGCAACACAATGTCGCGTTGAAAGACTGTTTTGCTATCTGTGGGGAAACAGTAAATGAGCACAATACCAGCTGCAATCTTCTGTAAAACAGTTAACAACATTTCTGTGCTGGACTCCAGTCTTCACTCATCACAGTAAGACTGCAAGTTCCCCAGCATGGCGCATACTTTTTTTTAAAAAAAAAAAAAGAGCCTGCATGCCAATAGCTTAAATATTAGGAAATTCTTCATCTGTCTGAGATATGATTCAAAACAGTATTTTTGCTAGCCAGTGTGTATACACTGCCTTCCATTACGTAGTCAAAGCCACCCTTCAGACTACACAGTACCATCCAACAAAGCATTAGTGTTACCCACTCTTCCTCCTATTCCGTATATTCCCATCTGTTCTTTCTCTTCTCAAGCTCATTTTAACTTTAATCTCAAGAATGTTATATTACAAATGGTAGTTAAAATAGGCCTTCATTTCCCAATTATGTGGTCCAAAACCATAACCTTTCTTCTGTCTTACAGGCTGTGGAGGGAAAAATGAGTATCTGAGCACTGAGATACTTAATCCTGAATGGTTCAAGGAACAAAGCAGCACTTAAAAAAAGGGGGGGGGAATACCCCCCCTAACCAAACAACACCCCCACACAGCCCCACCCCCCAAAAAAAGGTTACAGCATATATTCTTCAAGTGTCTTCCAGCAATTGCTGCAATCTGCTCATGCTTTCAGTATCACTCACACGCACAACTGGGTGCTGTTCTCTTCTCCCAAGTAACTAGCAATAGGACGACAGGAAACGGCAAGTTGTGACAGGGGAGGTTTCGATTAGATATTAGGGCAACTTTCTTTACTGAAAGAGTGGTCAAGCACTGGAACAGGCTGCACAGGGAAGTGGTGGAGTCACCATCCCTGGAGGTGTTCAAAAAACGTATAGACATGGCAACTTTGGGACATGGTCTAGTAGGCACAGTGGTGGTGTTGGGTTGACGGTTGGGACTTAATGATCTTAGAGGTCTTTTCCAATCTTAATGATCCTATGGTTCTATGAACTGTCCCACACTTCACAAACCCATCATCTTCAGAAAGAGGATTAGACAAATTCCTGGGCATCAAATCCATTAACACCAAGACTAAGCAGGAACGTGCCTTCTAACACCCTACATGACGATTCTGGACACTGGGGGCTTAGGAGGCGAACAGATCACAGCCAGTGGCAAGGCTTCCCTGCTGCAGCCTTTCTTGAAACAGCACCTGCCACTGCCAGAGACAGAGCACTGGACTCTAGACTCGCAGCCTGATCAGCAGGATATTTCTTCTATTATTAAGCGCAAAACTGAATTAACCAAAGGACATTCAGCAAGCTAATGATACTAATACAGAAGTCTCTGGCCATTGGACGTACACTTGAAAGAAAAATGTCGCTCTGTCACAACAAAGCATCACAGACTAGAAAAAAAACTGGCATTGTAATTCTGCCTGTAATAAACAATGAATATGTACTGGTAAATTTTCAAGTAAGCTGTTTTTGAGGTCTCAAGACTAACTGCCCTCCAGTACTAGTACACTGATACAATCCTACTGGTGCAAAAGTACTCCAGAAATTACGCCTTTATTTCCAAACACCGATTAATTCTTGAAAAGGAGAAAATTATTTTGGTTTCAGATATTTAACATTCTTCTGTCTAGGACATGAATGAAGTTATAAAGTGTTAACCAGTGGTTTTCCTGAGTTAAAAAGGAAGACAAGAAATCTTTCTAAGTAGGACATTTCAGACTCAGGATATGTAGCATTTAAACTCAGAATGTTCCTAATGTCTGAAGAACTGCAAAGCCTCAAGTTATTGTAAACCACTGTTTAATGCCATTTCCCTTCCTACTTCCAATCTACCTGAATCTCCCCAAATTCATGCTTTACAAGAGAGTAAAACTGAACTTTGGCAAAGAATTCCATGCTATATTCAAATATCAAATCAACGTGAAAACATTTGTTCTCCAAATTAGCCTTATACTCAATTACACAGCATCACCTTTAGAGAACAGGGCACAATTTTATTACACATGGGACAGAGCTTTTTCAAGGAACCTATAAAATGCACGGTTCTTGCCCCAAACAAATGCAGTTGTTGGCAAAAGCAAAAAACTTCTGCTTGTATAGGCCTAATCTGAATGCAGAAGTAAGGAAGTTATTCTCAGAATGTGATGTCAGCCACATATCCTATATGCTACTGCTATATGAAGTACACAGAGACATAAGGAGAAACAAATTGAAGAAATACTATATGCTTATTTTACTGAATTAGTTTTGCTCCAGCTCCACATTCTGACTCTCATAGCCTCTAGAAAGTTTTATATTCTAAATATAAGTCACTTATAGAGAATATTTAACTTCTGTTATAAGCAATAACCAATCTTTCACATCCAAAACTTAATGTTCCAATTTATTTTAAGGTCTATGCCTGGAAGTTTTCTAACTTCCATGTGCCCCATCATCAGCTCTATCTGCAAAAAAAATGACATTTGACCAAGTTTAATCAAATTGTAGCTTTATATATTCTAGCTTGTGACATATAATATATACTAATATAAAAATCAACCAAACTACTGCAGGCAGAAAAAAGTGCAAAGGCCTAACAATCACAATACAGATTTGCTTGCCTTTCAAATTCAAAGCAGGGGAAAGAATCTGGAGGGTTTTTTTTTCCTCTCCTTCCTTAGATAAGCTCTAGCTTCTACTTGAAAGAGGAAAAATGAAGTGCCTCCTTCATAAAATGGCCACTGGATAAAGGTCACCTGTACATAAACATCCACTCTGAGGTCCAGAAGGCAGTATTAAGTTTGTAGCCTTTTATCTCTACAGAAAAAAAACAAACAAACAAAAAAAAAAACCAAACAAAAACAAAAAACCACAACGCTCCATAGCACGAGAATGAGTCCTAACAAGTAGTTAACCATATACCTGTCTGTCTGGAACATACTGAGATAAATACTGCAGAAATTGCAGTGAATACACCAAATTTGGAAACATCACATGAAGAATAAGGAATAATGGAAAAGCATATCTAGATAGCATTCTTATGAAAATGAATGAGAAGGAAAAGATGGGTGATGATAATTAGAAAAAAAAAAAATCTCTGGTTATTAGGAAAAGACAGGAGAAAAGCAGAGCAGAATGACCATTCAGAAAGGAAGCTTCACCAAACTCTTTGTATTGTGTTAGAATCCCATACAAATTAAATTGGAAAGAGAAGATATTAGATTCAATGTTTCCTGAAGGAAGTACCGTAAGAAACCAATCTGTTCAAATCAGATTGCTGTTGAGGGGCAAAAATTATACTGAGGGAAGGAAGTAAGAAGAAAAAAAAAAAAAAAAAAAAAAAAAAAAAAAAAAGAAAAAAGAAATATCCAACAAATAGAACACCAGAATCCCAGAATCTTGGAAGGGCGAGTGAAAAAGTCAACATACAAAATGAAATGCAAAAAGCAAGGAACAAAAAGATAGCCTACATAATAGGCTAGATGTAGGAGGAAGATAACAATACCCAACTTTAAAAAGGAAGAGAACTATAGATTTGATCAATCTAAATTTCTGGAATTCAAGAAAAGATGATAAAAAAACTACTTCTGGGCATCAGGGAAGCAGCACTGGCCAAGTAACAGCCAACACTGTCAACTTCAGCACAAAAAATACACTCCAAACAATCCTGTTTTCTTTCTGTAATGGAGCCACAGTTCCTAGGACACATGAAGTACAAGATCCATCATATATAATGACATAATATGTAAACCAGCGTCAACTCTCATACTTAAAATTAGGTCTTTAGTTTTTCTGCATAAGCCCTTCTGTGATGGCTGTACTGCAAATACAGTACATTTGATCCACACATATGAGGGAAGTCTGATAACAGTCAAACCTTCTGACGGCTACATTTGGGAAGACAGATTTGCAGGTACAGAATTGCTCTAAGTAGAAACATGCATCATCCCCTGTCCCTATTTACAAGGCCCACAAGAATAAGCCTGTCTGGTGACAAGAGAAAAAGGCTGGTGAGTTGGCCTTCAAACTGTAGATCAGACATTCCTTTTCTAGATCAAGCAAACAAATTGTACACTCCACTTATACAGTTAAAAATGGTACTTAATGAGTGTATAGTGATTACCAAGGTTTCACTATGAACACAGCAAAAATAGTGTTTCATGGTATTTTTTATGGGCTTGGTGATTTTTAATAATTTTGCTAATGATAAAAATAATTGTCATGATCAAACAGGTTATGTGTTAAATCTGCTAATTAGCAAGGCTACGGTAGCAAGGCTGAAAGCATTTCACCCTACAGGAATAAAATTCAAAATGGTCTCAAACAGACGAAATGATCTCACCGTAGAATTGTATTAAGGGCAAATGCAAAACAGAAATAGCCAGCTGCACAACTAAGAGAACTGGAAAGCTGTATGTACCTGTTATTCAAAAATAAGTCTGTGGGTCATCCTTCCTCCCAAGCAAGAAGGGAAGAAATAAACACACACGCACTCTCCTTTGTGAAGGCATTAGAAGTCCAGTACTGTATCAATTTTTCTTCACTACAGCTATGGTAATGCTCCCATTCGCAGAAGCCTAGCATTCCCAGAGATTGCTAAATTAAGAACAGGATAGACAACTTTCAGGTATCACTTGTCCTATTCTGGACAAGGGATTTGTCATATATTTTAAAAATATCTTTTTCTATTATTCTTGCTATAAGCAATAATCATTCAATGAAGTATTAAGAACAAAAAGAGAAGAGAGCATGGTGAAAAAAAAAAAAAATAGAAGTCCCTCCAAGAACCAGCTTCAAAAGACGCTTCAGCTGTGCTTTATACATGAAAGTGACAAAATCCTGTTTTCTCCCATCTACACTCCCCCCCGCAGGGCTATTTGGAACAAATGAAAAAACGTCTGCACTGCCAGAGAATGCTAGAAGTGCACCTTAAAAGAAAGAAAGAAAGAAAAAAACCAACCACCAAGAAAAGCAGAAGGCAAATTTAGACAGCTCAGTGCTTTTAATAGTTTCAGGGGACAAAAAAATCCTCCAAAGAACACATCTTACTTAATATTGCTTGTGCCATCCCACCCAGTTACATGGTTTATAAACAACAAGAGGAAAACACTGAAGTATTTTATAACCTAAACATTGCTTTCACAGATCATAAATACAAACTAAGTAACGTCTGGGGGACAAGAATCAGAGAGTCGTTGCCTAAGCACTGCTGGGAAGGAGCTGTTCAAAGAACAGTCAAAAAATTGTCTTCCCACAGTCACATTATTAATTGACATTTAAACTTGCTAAATGGAAGATGCAGGATTGTTTCTCATCTGAAAAATGTAAGGTCTAAATGACATGAACCTTAAAAACCAGCATTTAAGAAATCTAAAATGCTAACCCTTGACAGGAAGAGCACACAGGTTATATGCTAGATTCAATGCGGGGACGGCACGTACAGGGGTTAGTGTACACATGCCATGTAGATGTGCTGACTCTTCTGAACTGAATTAAACCTGCTTGGAGCAAAATATGTAGATGGCTAAAGGAAAAATCAGTAACTAATGACCAACCATCTGCAATGCTACACAGAGTTTTAAAAATACTGAGGTACATGGAAACTTACATTGCATGTAAGTGCAAATACGGAACAAAACACTGTTCATACTTCCACTAATTACACACATATAGGAAAGCAAAATCTATGTTATTAAAAGTCACACAAATGTAAAGCTCTTGACTTTTAGAAGTTACACAGTCCATCTGCAACAGTTTAAGTGTTAGATTTAGGAAGGATTCCTTTGCTGAAAACAAACATGCAGTAATTGGTATACATAAAAGTGAATAAAATTAAGGCACAGCAATTAAAATATTTTTACTTTATATAATGGAAGTTTCTCCTATATCTAACACTGCACAAGGTATCTTGCACAATGAAAAGGTAAGCAGAAGTCCCTTACACTGCCTCGCTTTGCCAGAGAATCACCGTAGTCTGCTGGCAAAGTCCGCTTGCTGGACTTTTTCTGCTCATGTTCAACTGCATCTTCAATTATAGGCTCAAGCCTCATCTGGACAAACACCAAAGATTTGGATCAATTTCTTTTCATTATACAGTGAGGAAAGATCTAAAAGCCTTTTAAAAACTTCTGAAATCTGCATAGAAAACGGCATAGAACTCACTGATGTTTAAATAAAAAGAAAATGCAAAAAGCTACTGAGGCTCTGGCCTTAAATTCAGTATTCTCAAAAAAATACACCTTGAACCTCAAATTTGGCAGATAATTAAATTCTAGATTCCCCCCCCTCTATTTTTTTTTCTCTACAGCTGCAAGGTTTTTAGATCTGTACCAAAAGACTTGCTCTAGGGTTCAGTACAGTCAGTCGAATAGCGTTCGATCTTAGCGTGTTTTAATACAAGCATCTATCGAGTATCTAAATGAAAGTTTACTAAACAGAATCTTAACATTTAATGTTCCTGTTCACTGGTCAAGTTTGTCAAATAAAAAGCTTATTTTTGTGTAGAACTAATTCTTCCCCAACCCTTCCAAGACTGCAGCCAAGTTATATGCTGTATCTGCGTATTTTCTCCTCAGCAAGCAGATGTAATTCTGTTACCTCTGTAAGAACTGTGGTGTCATATGAAGGCTGATACTTTTCTTTTTCATGTGCAGTTCGCTTTTCCATCTTTTCTCTGTCTGTCTTCTGTTTCCTGTCTGCTCCTTTTGGCTAAAAATGAACAATTACATGAACAAGAAAGAAGGTGGAAAACAGTTTTGTAATTGAAATCTGATCTCAGAAGTCAAGCAGTAATATAAAGATGTCCCCCATCTTTATGAGAGCTTCTGAGAGACTATTAAGGATCTGGGTACTACTGTTACCTTAAAAACTTTGATTTGACAACTGGCTGAATGCAGATGATCTGTATATTCTCCGTTTTCAGTCTGTTTAAAAGTGTCAACCTGAATCCTAAAAGGAACTCCTTTCTCTCCTCCATGTTTACGAGGGGTAAATTCAGTGCTGATACAATGTACCTGAAAAAATATCAACCACCAAACAAAAATGACCCTCAGAAGTATTCTAGAGGTGAATTTTATTATGTGTTACCAATATCATCTACATTTCCTAAGGACAAGTAACAAATCACCCAGCCTATCTAAGGACCAAGCTGCATAAATAACATTTTGTTCCTTTTCATGCCCACATGCAAATGAAACCAAAAACATTACATTTAAGCTGGCAGGGAAGAGCAGAAACAGGTGTGTCACCAAAATCTCTCCAAAAAGTAGAGGTCATTATAGATTCTTATTAAATGAGAACTTGATGGATCTTAAGAAAAATGTATGTGGATGACAACTGTATCTATCATGAATATAGTGAAAACTTTTTCAAGATACTATTTTCCAATGCATTATAGCTAGAATAAACTTCAGAGTTAATTGTAATAAACATTACTAAAGCTATAGAAGATCACTGACTGGAAGAGTTTTCAATCTCATGTGAAATCAGCATATTTTCAAATATGCCAAACTTCCTGTGGAAGTCAGCAGATTTTTTAATCAGTATGTAATTGCCCCAAGTGCTACATCAGCCTAAGACTGGATTTATAAGCTAGAAATACCCCTAAAAGATATCTAAGGAGAAAATCAGTGTAACAGAAAGAGTTACGATGAATCTTACTGGACAGTCACAATTTTTTTTGCTTCCTTATGGAATTTTAAGCAAGCCAAGAAATTGAAGCTTTAAGTGTGATCAGTGCTGCTATGCTGTGTTCTCTAGCCTATAGAATGTGTGTACTATACTCGCATCATAAGAATCGGGTCCATTTTCACTCAGTCTGTTATCACTTCTTCTAAGGAAGTGCATAACCAAAAATATTCAATAGTTTATCTCATGCTTCTTCAAGGAGACTGTATCTTAGTACTTGTGTAATTCTTACTAGAAAAAAATGTCTTCAGTTGCACCAGATCAAAGTTAATTTACTGACAATGTGGAACTTAACCTGTTTTGACAACCTCAGTATGAAATGCTGCTACCTCAAACTATATACTTTTTCTTCATAATAAAAACAATCTGAGACAAAAGTAAGCTAAAAATTCCAATGCAAAGACTGAACATTCTATCTAAATAATTTCCAGAGAAGGCATGTTCAATTGACCTGAATAGCAAATGTATAAATAATAAAAATCCTACTACAAGGAAGCCTGCTGACACAGTAAGAAACATTTTTGAATGTCTGATTTAAAACTCTCCTCATAGCACAATCATTTTCATTTCATTTCCTCGACCCAAGTCTCTGCTGAAGCTCACCACTAGGAGAGAGGACCTCTCAACTAAAATAAAACAAACAGTAACATAAATTAATTTGAATACTCTATATAACTAAATATTTTAACCACAGCAGCTTTCTGCAAAAAGCTTTTTGAAAGCCTTTTATTTAAATTATTTTTAAAAGATACTTTTATAAACCCAAATCAAGTTGAAAAACCTAACACTTACTATGAGCCTCTGTTTTTTCACAAAGCTGGTACTTAATGGCTATCCCACAAATAAGAAACCAAGAAGCTGCATAGTGCAAATATACTACTGTTTGTGACCTGAAAGGCACCAAACACTAACATCCAGTCAAGTAAAGTTTCAAACCTGAATAAAAGCAGATGTACATTTTGTTGGATCCCACAAAAATTCAACTGCATTGAGCTGGCTTGGATTTGTCTTGATATCAATGACTCCAACAGACATTGGAATATCTACATTAAAATAAGTAGTATATATTTTAAAATAATCATACTTCAAGTAAGCACTAGAAATAAATTTTAATGTAAGGTTACTATCAGCAAACATGGGTAGGTGAAAAAAGATGGGCTTTGGTGGTTTGACCATGAGCCCGTAAACATTTTCTCAGGATGAATCAGAAGAAACTTAGTAGACTGAACATACTAACTGCTCAGGGTTTGGGGGTGTTTTCTGATCCCCCTGCCCCAGCTTATGCAACAAAAATCATCAAGTTATGCAAAATAAAGAAACATTGTTGGTGTCATTTCCACAATCTACTACAGAAAGTTACTCTTGTCTGCTCTCCTAATTACTGTAACATTTCATAATCAAAATAAAAAAGATTACTATGTATAAGGCTGCAGCGTTGCTATCTTACTTCTGCAGCAGTTAAAGGTTTTAAAGGAACGTGAATGTAGTAAGAATATTTAGATTCAAAATACAGACTATGACAAAGCAGCGTATAGAAAATTTGTCTGTGTTTTTTCACCAACCCTGGCATGAATGTAACTGTGATCAACTTAAATTTGGAAACTGTATTTCATACTGTGGCAACAGATAGAAACAATTATACCTAGGTCAAGAAGTCTGTCCCCAGGGCGGTTCCACTTCCAACCTTCTAGCTGCTGGTGTTCTGTATATTGCAACCTTCTGTCATGGAACACAACTCTTATAATACTCTAACGAAGAAGAAAACAAGCATTTGATGAGCTACAAAGTTACTGTATGTTTAGAAACAGCCTGAAGACAAAACACTAGAACATTCCAAAATAGCCACAGCACTGATAAACATGTATTTACAGAAAAAAAAAAAAAAAAAAAGGCAACTATCAGTATATCAAAATACTCCAGAACATAGAAATAGAACTGAACAGTAGGAGATACTTGAAAATGTGGTAAAAATGCAAAAGAGAATTACATCTGATTGCACATTCTAAAGGTCACTATGAATTATGCTCAGAGCAACACTGACAGCACAGTATCAACACTATGTAGGCAACACAAACTTATTTCAGAAAACAAACAAAAGATTTCATTCTGAAAAGCAGTGCATATAGTCTGACCATTTTTTTCACTGGGAATTTTGTGCATTTTTGCAGACAATTTTAAGAGATAAAATTAATAGAAAAGGCCCTTCCTAGTATTTATAAACATATTTACAACAAATCTATTATGTTAATTAATAGTAAGAACTATAAACAACTTCCAAACTATTCCAACTGTTCTAGCTGAAATATTAATCTAAAAATACTATGATATGATTAACTTTATTTAGCTAGAAGCAACTAGACAACAATACCTATTTTTGTGACCAGTTCTTCTACAACTGTGCTCTTATGCATATTTAAGAAAAGTTTCTATTCTGCTGCCCTAAGGCACATACAAATCAATTTGTTATACAGAGGGGAAAGAAATGGTATACGTGAATTGCTACTAAGCAAACAGAATGTAGACAAACTTTAAAGTCTCATTTTTTCCAAGTCGCTTACAGTCTTACTTGTACTAACAGCAGATAAAAGCATTCAAAAATCCCAAGAAGTTTTAAATGAAGTGCCTCCTCCAGATACATTGCATTTCCTTGGTCTTATTTCAAAGATAACTGGAAGCACGTGTGTGTGTGAACAATACGTACGGCTCCTTTTTCACTGCAAACTGGCAAGTTTGGAACCTCTAAGTATCTGCAACCACCTTCACCAACATGAAAGGCCTTCTTTGTTGAAGTCCTGTGATTCCAGTATTTAAAGTGTTCAAAATGGAACATCTGTTGATGTGGCAATACAATACCTCGCTATGATAAAATTTACTTTTTAAAACTTTTACACTCTTTTGTCCTATTTTACCTACCAGTGGCTCATCACCAATACACAAACCTATAGTATTACACCACAGAGATTCATCAAAGCTACAAGGAAAGAGCACCTAAGGGGGCAAATCAGTCAACATGCTTATTACAGCAAGCAAACGTGCCAGGTTGTAAGATGTTTTATCACAGAACTCTCAAATCCCAGTTTTATACTTGTCCTTAAAACTTCCTGAAATTATGTCTGAACAAGTGCACCACAGACAAGTAAGAACAAGGCATAGGACTATACAAGCCAGCCAAAGTTCACAAATTATATAGCCCAAAGTTGACAGGTAAAGACTCAGCCTCCCACAGGCCACCATTGTTCTGGTGTCCTTACCAGTACCACTGTCAAAGTGACTTCAATTAAAGTATTTTTCCTTCTTCCCCAACACATGAATGATTATTTTTCAGAAAATATAGTAAAACTGTCAGATGCTCTTAAGAAAAGTCCATCTTCCCACACTCCAGTTCTTTTAATAATTTATAACATGAATTGGACATTTTGCCGTCTACCTCATTCTTGTAGTTCATGCAATACCTCAGATCCACAGGACCTTCTGCTAACATTAAAGCATGAGGAGACTAATCTGGAATTAGGAACAGGAGCTTATTTCCAATTATGGAACAAACTGATCAAGAAGCAGTAAAATTAGAGATCTGTTTTCCTATAGATGTATCTCCTATACGCCAATATTTCACTGTTGCAAAAACCACATTGGCTCAATGCGTCTTCCACAACACCTATTAAGAAACACGCTCGTAATACCTCATCTTTCTAAATGATCCTCTAGCTTCCTTCTACATCTCCTAACCACTTGAAATGGAAAATGAAATGGCTCAGAAGACATCAGATAAAAAAACAACTAGGTATCTTAAGCTTTGCATAAAATAATGCAGTCTTCATTACACACAAGGACTCTGCATTGGGTATTCATAGTCTTCACTTTTTTTTTTTTTTTTTTTTAATATCACTGGTCAACAGTCATTCTGAACAAGTAAGTATCTAGTGACAGCGGAAAAAACAAAACAAAAACCCAACAAAAATCCATAAAATCTACAGTCTCCAGATTGGATTTCTCTGACCTAACTTTAGATACCTAAATTTGAGATCACTGTTACCACAGCTTCCTTATACTCAGCAGAAAGACATGGGCACACTTAGTAGAGATTCATCTCATCTTAAAACAGATCACACCGCAGACCTCATAAAGAGTACATGAAGCGATTAGCTCATGTTTAGTTATCTATGTTAAATCAACCAATTCATAAATGGGGAAATGCATACATGTATATTCATTTAATTTGTAGTAAACCTTAACTAAAACAACAAAACTAGGTGCTAGGTTCCACTGTGCCCATTTTCTTACAATAAAAGAAAGAGTACAATAAAGGTTAAAAACTACTCTTTCGATATGCAGCCAGCAGGTGTTGGTTAGTAACATTATCTACAGAACTTCAGCTCACCTTGACCAGTTTTCCATTGATCTCTGGTATGTCTCCAGCTTTCCGATTATCTAGCATCCGTATTTCATAGGACTGACCTTTAAAGAGAAAAACATTTGCATCAGGAGCAGAGTCAGAGCACAAAGCTATTTTGTGTTTAATGCAGCTGAACTAGCTTTCAGTTCATACACAGTACGCAAGAATCAGTCCCTGAAACTTCCACTTAAGAGATAAGAAGGTTCACTTCACAACACAGGAATTAATAGAACAAAATGAAACATTTTGGTCCCTTTAAAACTACAGATACTGTCAAAGTTTAAATATTTCATTTTACATGAAGTGTAAGCACTCGTTTCTCTATTTTTTTCCTGAAGAAAAAAAAACTTTTCAAAGCTGAATTCTTTTATTTTTGAAACTGATGGAAGGCAACACACTGAGAACCGTAGACTGGTCTTCCAAAACTAACTCTTGCAAAGAGTTTTTATACTCTCCATACAACATACATAATGCTCTCCCATGTTTAATTTTGCCCACGTAGCTGTTGCCTTTGTATGATTTGTAGCCTTTCTACCATTTCAGAAAAAAGCCTTTAAAAGTGCTAGTTACTCATTATTTGAAACAAGTATGAGGAAACCTGTCTTTCCAGTGAATTTGATGACCTGTTGTACTTCAAAAAAGACAAAGCTCAAAATAAGTTATTTGAACTAAAGGGATTTTTCATCTTCTAAGGTGAGCAGCACATATTCATTTGCAAAATCACATTTCCCTAATTAAAATGTGGGATAAAATAGATTTCAAAAGATTCACTAAGATCAAGTGCAGTAAATTCATTACCTTCTACATTACCCTCCAAACTACCTTTATGCTCTAGTACTTACTTCTAAAGGCATTTATTGGCTTGCCCTAGAAGGTAAAGGTTCAGCTTTCATATCCCTGTGAATAAGCAAATCATTTCTTCAGCTCCTTTCACTGCTTCATAGGCTGATGTAACCTCCACTTATGGACTCTTTTGGCTTTTCTGTCTATATGCATGTATAGGCTTTCTTTACCCCAGCAGCTTTTGATCACTGAGGACATAAATATACATAAAAATTGAAGTACCCGGTGCAATGTACCTAGATCATTTCTCCTCCTATATTTAACAGGAGGGATTTTTTTTTTTTTCTGTAAAAAAAATCTGTTCAATTACCAGTGTTATTTTGCTCACAGGGAGATATAACATATTTAAGTCCATTTGCATTTACAGACAACATCAGTGTTTTGGGTTTTGTTTTGTGGGGGTTTGTTTGTTTTCTTGGGGGGGGGAAGTTGTGGTTTGTTGGTTTTGTTTGGTTTTTAATCTAGCACTATTAATAAAACTTTCACAAATATTTCTCCATTTCTCCATTCTCTTTCACCATTATTTTGATGGGGGAGCGGGAACGGAACATTTTGATTGCTTGCTCAACAAGTGTTGCTAACCTTTTACAGGTACAAAATACTAAGACCAAAGATTTGATGAAAGTAAAAATCAAGGAATGCCAGGCTCAAAAATGCAAAAAAAAAAAAAGCATGGGGAGTTTTCAAAACAAAGGGACAGGTAAGTTTCATTCTGGATTTTTTGGACACATAGCTGCTCTGAAAGCATAAAAGCACCACAACATTGATTGTGGTCATCTCTATGGGAGAGACATACACATTACTTTCTCTGCCGTTTCCTGGAGAGCAATCACAGGAGCAAGGCAACACAAGGTGCTAGGAACTTCAACTGACCACTGTTTAACACTGAAACTGTAGTACCCACTTTCACAAAAATGGGTCAAGGTTCACACAATGGTCAAGGTTGGAGGGGACCTCTGAAGGTCACCTTGTCCAATCACCCTCCTCAAGCAGGGCCACCTAGAGCCAGTTGCCCAAGTCCAGGCTGCTTGTGAGCATCTCGGGGATGCCCATCCAGCCCATGCTTCATTAGCTTCTCCATGAACATCTTACAGTGGAAAATGCTCTCCCCTTGTCTACCAAGCCAGTCATTTCATCACAGAAGTTTATCAAGTTGGCCAAGCATGACTTTCCTTTGAGGAACCAATGCAGACTACTCCTGATGACCTTCTTGTCCTTCATATGCCTGGAAATGGTACCCAGGATGAGTTACGCCCATCACCTTCACAGGTGAGGGTGAGGCTGACCAGCCTGTAGTTCCCTGGGGCCCCCTTTTTGTATATCAGGGCGACGCTTGCATTCCTACAGTCCACGTGTACCTCTCCTAGTCACCATGATCATTCAAAGACAGAGCGGCCTCACAATGACATCTGCCAGCTCCCTTAGCGCTCATGGGTGCATCCCATCGGGAACCATGGATTTACATAGGTCCAGTTTGCTCAAGTATTCCCTCACCTGCTCCTCTTCCACCTCTTCCAGGGTACACATACCTTGCTCCAGACTTTCCCCCTGATCTCTAGGACCTGGGATTCCTAAAGGCCAGTGCTGTGAGTAAAGACTGAGGCAACGAAAGCATTCAGTACTTCTGCCTTTTCCATGTCCTGTGCCACCAGGGCTCCTGTCCCATCCAGCAGCGTGGGTACATTTTCCATAGTCTTACTTTTGCCACTTACATACTTACAGATGCCCATCTTGTTATCTTTGCCATTCCTTGCCAGATTCAACTCCAGCCAGGCTTTAGCTTTCCTGACTGCATCTCTGCATACTTGGACGGTGTCTCTGTATTCCTTCCAGGTTATCTGTCCCTGCTTCCACCTTCTATATGCCTTTTTGTATTTGAGCTTTGCCAGGAGTTCCTTGTTTATCCATGCAGACCTCCTGCCATTTTTGCCTGGCTTTCTGCTCATTGGGATCCACTGCTCTGGAAGCTGGAGGAGGCAATCCTTGAATATTAACCAGCTTTCTTGGGCCCTCCTCCCTCCAGTGACTTATTCCACGGGACTCTAACAAGATGATTACTGAAGAGGCCAGTCTGCTCTACTGAAGTCCAGCAATGTGATCTTACTTTCTGCCCTGCATCTTCCTCTCAGGATCCTGAACCCCACCTTCTCATGTTCACAGCAGCCAAGGCTGCCTTCAACATTCACATCCCCAATGAGCCCTTCCTTGTTGTATGAGGTATAGCAGAGCACCTCTCCTCATTGGCTCTTGGGTCAGGAAGTTCTCATCGATGCTCTCCAGGAACCCAATGGATTGCCCATGCCCTGCTGTGTTGTCCCTCCAGCAGACATCAGGGTGGTTGAAGTCCTCCTATGAGGACCACAGCCTGTGAACATGAGGCTACTTCTAGCTCTCCGCAGAAGGCCTGATCTACTTGTCCTTCCTGGTCAGGTGGCCTATAGCAGGCACCCACTACAACGTCGCCCACGTTGTTCTGCTCTCACTCATAACCTCTCAGTTGGCTCATCATACATCCCTAAGCAGAGCTCCAGGCATTCCAGCTGCTCTCCCACATAAAGGGCAACTCCACCTTCTCTTCTTGACCTGCCTTTCCTAAAAGGCCAGTATCCCTCCACTGCAACATTCCACTTATGCAAGCCATCCCATCATGTCTTCATGATCCCAACAAGATCATAGCCCTACAACTGTACAGATGTCTAATACCTTGTGTTTACTTCCTATGCTGCTTGCATTAATGTACGCACACTTCAGAGAGACACCCCACTGTGCTCATTTCCCAGAAAGGGTCATGAGGCTTCCGCATAACGGTGCGTTGTAGGCACCTCCTTGCTTACATCCAAGCTCTGGAGGTGAGCCTGCTTAAGCCTCCTTTTGTTGATTTTGTGTTCCCTTTCAGGCACATCACTCCAGGCTCTTTGCTCATCAACCATGTCCATCACTCCCTCACATCCCTCCCTCCCACAGTGCTGCTGGTAACTTCTGTGCTGCCTCTGCTTCAAAGCCCTCCTTACCAGGTCAGCCATCCTACTGGCAAAGTTACCTTTGCCCCCCTCACTGAGGTGGACCCCATCTCTCCCAAGCAGGTCTTTGCATTCACAGAACTACAAGCCTACCTGCACTGTGTAAACCAACCTAACAAATGCCTCTCCTTTAAAAGCAATTCTCTTCCGTACCACTTTTGCTATTTGATATTCATCTAGATGAACAGCAGCCAACACAAAACATTGTCCTACAACTCCTGCATGCATTCTCAATGAATTTAGCAGATTTTACAGTTAATAAGAACCCTGCAAACCCCTGAATAACTAACCATCACTCCAAGATCTGAACTTCTAGAATCAGCTTCAGATGAAAACCTAATTACTTTAAACATTCCATTAACTCAGAGTATCACATGTGGTAAGAGACCCATAAGGATCATTGAGTCCAACTCCTTGCTTCTCACAGAACTACCTAAAACTAAATCATATGTCTAAGAGCATCATTCAGATGCTCTTTGAACTCTGAATGACACTCTTAGCTATACCAATTAAAATACTGATGGAGGGTAAAGTCAGGTCTTGCTTAAGTATTGCCTTAGGAAATGTCACCTATTGCCTTAACAGACAGGGCAAATGTTCCCATTGCTTCTAGCATTCCCAATTCAGTAAACTAAGACAACTACCAAAGAAATTAAAGAGGGCATTAGCTCCCTATGGTACTCCCTACTCCCAATCCTCTTGGAAATTATTTAAGGCAAGACACTGACTAATAACAGGGTCAAACTAGAAACAAGATAACTGAAGTGACCAGGATTAATCTTTTTCTAGGGGACTTAATCCATCTCATCACACAAACGCATCCATCAGTACAACTCAGTGTTGCAAACTGCAACACAAACCACCAGAACTATTCTGATCCCTATTTTAGGCTGGCTTCAGTATGAAAGATGTCATCTCTCAAAACTATCCCACTATATATATATATATATAAAACAGATAAATATATATGGTTTGTACTAACAGCTAATAGAGATTTTTTTTAGGAAAAAATCCTAATCTAGGCAGCAAATGTACCGTTTTTCTGCCTGAAGTATTAACACAGAAGGGAAGTTGACCAACTGGTTTTGCTTTCATTTTTCAACATCAGGGAAAGCTGGACACTGAATAACAGCAAAACTTCTTTGCAAAACAAATCTTTATATTAAAAGATATTTTCTTCATTCAGCTTGTCACCTCACACTGGTTCACCAGAACACTGAGACGACCTTCAAGCTTCATCCTGGGCCAGGGAAAGCTGGATCCTGGCACCGAAGAAAAAGTGCATTTCTACAGAATTTGAAGTTTATAAAACTTCAAAGTTTTTTAAACAGTGCAGAGCATCTTGCTGGTCCAGCACGCTGCTGCAATTGTAGTTTTCTCCTTAAGAAAGCACTCAAGGTACAAAAAGTGGTAAAACCAAAGTAAGCCTGACTATGCAAATGGCTGAACAATGCAATCACATGTTTGTAAGAAACTAAAAATCACTTAACTTCCATTATTCTCATTTGTAGAAGAGTCAAGTAACGTTTAATACATATTTAGACAGACTGGATACTGCAAGATGAAGTACTGAGCAACTTTATTCACATGGAAAGCTGAAAATGGTGTTTTGTCATCATGTCAGTATCAAATTAGATACAATCTGCTCTCACAGGGCTCCAGTACACAGATAAATACTTCCAGGTATGAAACGCATTCCTGGAAGTTCACATTACTAGAAGCATTTTCAAGTTGAGCAAAAAGGATATCCTGTCAAGAAAACACACATGTAAAATATACAAATTCTGTAACTGAGTAAAGCAATTAAGTTAAATAGCTCCCACAGACCAAGGAAAATTCACAAATACATATTTTAACCTGTATGCTCTTAACTGCGCACTAAAATAGTACACTGCTCAGAGGAGCACACAAGTTAAGAATATTAATTGTACCAAAACATGGTAGGATGTGGAAAAGAAATGGTGAAAGTAATTTCTTAGAAAAGTTTTTATTTTTCGTACAAATTGTGCTGCAGGACTGTGTCTTCCAATTACAGTGCTATATATTGAGAGATTTTCTTTTCAAAGAAAAGAAAAAGCAAAACTAAATCTAGGAACAGTGATCCTACAGCATTAGAGACAGGGGAGGGGCAGGAGCTGGCAGTGTACAAAGCCATTGGTATGGTCCAAAACAAACAATAAATGGTTTATTTGAGTTCAGAATACTAGCTGACTACACTTAGGACACCAATGTCATTTCCAGAGGTGAGGGAGGTTTTAGCACATGGCAATGACTACATTCAGATTGTTTTACCCAGCAGTCAGTGCCCTCTGTAGAAGCAAAACTGAATTTTCATGCAAATCAACCACAGGCTATGAGGAAAAAACAGCAAGACTCACATGAAGTATTTATCTAGTTAATTTCTGATAAATGTAGACAGGCAATAGTGAAATACAAACTCCAAAGGTAAATACAAAGGTAGCTCCACTTGTGTTTATGTTTCAAACATAATACTGTTTTGGGCAGATATATAAAGCAAATTTAAGAGCAATGACAGCATCCTCTGTTGTGCAATATTTTTTGTTTACAGACTGACATTTTAACATTTATTATGACCTTTTTAGGGGTGTTTGTGTGTACTTTACGCAAATATAATCCAATTAACTTGCTATTTCCAATCAAATTCAAACAGGAATGAGAAATTAGTCTTGTATTGTAAGCTATTACTACCTGAAGTGTGTCTCCTAAAAGCTCTGTTGGTTTGATTTTATTGGGGGAAGTGGAGGATGGAGAGGGGTAACATAGAGCAGAAAAAAACCCCAACACCCCCAAAAAACAGACTCTAAAGGGGAAGTAATGACAGACTATAGCTATGAGTCTGCAAGCTGGACAAAACGACTACTAGTAAGGTATCCAACCTCATTTTTGATGTGCATTTTTTTTTGGATGTACACACATGTATCCAAACATGAAATACAACGCCAGTTTTAGACTTGCAGCACAAGCTGAATTCACTGTAGGTACACCTGCAACATATGTATACCAACCTTGATTCAAGTATGTAAGAGTTTCATCATACAATTTTACTGCTGGAGATGTTGCAGCACACATAACGTACTGGAAGGGTGGATGTTTGGTCTCATTTTCTTGTGGAAGGCTGGAATCTTCCTGTTTGAAAATAGGCAGTGCCAAAACATCACTGAAAAGAACAAACAAATAACTTTGTGAGACTGTTAGTCCTGTTTTGCCTGAAGGAAAAAAAAAAAAGTTATTTGTGACTTAACAAACCACAGTGGAATACGCATAGAATTGTGTCACTCGTGCGTTTATTAGTGAAACCAATGTGAGCAGTAACCAAAACATTTTCCACAAAAATTTTAGGCTAAGAAACATAAACAATGCTCTGGAACCTAAGCAGACAATAAATGAAGTACTGATGATGCTCTGAAAATTTAATCTTCAGTTCTTGTCTCCTCTGACAAAAATTCAGTTTACTCTTAACTATTCACCTGTCAACATGGGCAAGCTTGCCTAATACACATGCAGCTCCGAGCAACCCATTTACTTTCTTCTTTCAAATAATATATTCCCCAAAGTTAGTTAATTACGTTGTGAAAATCTTTCTCCCCATTTAGTACAATTATATCTAACCTATTAGTTCTGTTGACACTGAAGATTTTTCAATCTTAACTTTTTTGGGGGCTTTAACACACTGAATAGCACAAAAACTGATTAAGCAGCAGATTCACAGAACATAAGTTACAGAAAGTGTGCCAAGATTCACTTTACTTATAGATGTATGATCATCAAAAAAACTTTGGAACTGTAAAGTTTCTGAAGAGTAAAAAGCAATCCATGCTGTCCACAGGTAGTGGTAAGAAAGACAGCTTCACCAAAAACAGCAAATACATCATCTGCTTCCTAGAGAATTAAATATTCTGTACTAGCAATACGCTCATTTTTCTTGTATACAGTAATCCTTCATAAATAAAACTTCAGAGATGAGTTCTGTTCAAAGATAGTTTTTCTAGCACTGAATTTTTGTTCATGACAAAATTCTTACCTGCAGATCCACAAAACTTTCTTTGAAAATTAGTTTTTAAACTGAAGTAAGATTTCTCACTCCGCATCTGTTCATTTGGTTTTTAATCTACATGTATCTTGTTTATTTCTCGTGCATTGATCACAATCATAGATTTAATATAGGTTGTAAAAGTAATTATAAATGTTTACTTGTATTGCACTATTATTTGTACTCTAGAATTTTTAAAGTAAAATTATTTTTTGCTGTTCCTCATTTCTGTGAGAGCCTGCTTTATTTAAAGAGAATTCTGTAATTCCTCTTGAATTCCAGCTCATATCTGGAGAATCAAAAAGTATCAGCATCACAAACAATTTAAAAAGTGAAATTACAACAATTATTTTGTGTCACAGAAGGTTACAGTATAGACTTTATTTATTTAAGTATTAGGATTGATGTGTACAGCTGGGGCACCCTGATCTTTCTTTCAGAGCATGTGCCACATATAGTGAGGTAAAGGCCAGCCGCATCATATTCCACTCCCCTAGCTATCTGGAAGAAGGTATATTGACCTGAAAGAGGAAATACTTGTGAACTGTGAAAAAGTCTAAGTAGTTTCTCTAGACCTTGTAGAGACTCTACAGTCTCTCCCAATGTAACAACTAGAATTTAAAATAAAAAAAAAAAAAAAAAAGTATCAAAAGACAACACCCACACAGGTTCCCTTCCACTAGAAAGAAGCCACAGGAGATGCTACAAGCAGTCATGAAACCAGGATGAGGCAGGATACTGCCAAAAAAAGCAGTATAAGACTGCTGTTTTTTGCTGAACCATACCTTAGCTGCTGCTGCTGCCAGCTCCCCAAACCAGAGCCCAGAAGAGGCTGTATTCCTTGACTAGTTACAAAGGAAGACCATGTGAAATACCGACTGAACAGAAGTGAACACTCTTAAAACAATTTACTTATATAGACAAAAGGAGCATCATTTCCAGAGGCAGGACAGAAAATGGCATACATTAGTGGACTGCTACTTGAGGATGACTGAGGAGAAACAAGTAGATGCTTCATGCCTTGGTGCCAGCCAGAAGGGCAGCATGAGCGGCGAGCAGCCCAACACAAGAGGGAGCGCTGCGACAGACAGAGGGAGCATCATCCCAAACCAGGACTTCCACACTAGGAACCCATGCTCCTCACACACCTTGGCACATAAAACGCTGGTTAACTGTTTTTATGAAGAGGAACTTTAAAACAAAAAGAACATGGGAACAATAATAATGTCTAAAATACACACACAAGAGTCAAAGTGCAAGAAAAGTGGTATGAAAAGTATCTCACCAAATAAATAACCTGTAATTCTTGACTAAATTCTGCAGCACTTCCTTTCACATAACACACCACATTAAAGAGAGAGGCCTTTATGAAAGATATCTTTCAAGCCTTCATTTTCCACCCACAATTTAAAGAAAAAAACCGCATCAGGTCTGGCTTAAGAATGTGCGCCATGGTTAATGAACTAGTTAAATTAACAGACAAGACATGGAAATCAACAAAGGGAAGACAAATTTAGCCAGCTTCAAACCTGCTTTTGCTAATACTTACAAAGTGGTAATGACTAACTGCCACTGCAGAATAAAAAAAAAAAAAAACAAAAAAAACAACCCAAAACACGACATCCAGCTCCTCAACCCTACAATTTAGTAGCGAAGAGAGCATAATGTGCATTCTTAAATGATATCATTCTAAAGAAATGCTCCAGCAAACAGCAAATGCAAACATAAAAATCTTCATTTTTTTCCAGATAAAACCATACATTTTTCTTATAAAGGTGTCTTCTGAGTACTAGTGCATTCCAAAGGAAACAAGAAGCCAATGAAATTTAAAGTCCTTCCTAGACCATCTTTAAATAAGTAGCATTTAAATAACATTTTAATTTTTTTCACTCAAAGAATAAAACATCAGACGTTTCACATTTAAACATACACTTGCTCCCATCTAAGAACAGATAAAAGCTGCAGGCAATTAAAGAGAGTCAATAAGGTATGAATAAAGTATTTCAAATTAAGATTTTTAAAGTGTCAGTGATAAAGAAATGTTAACTGATTTAGAACCAACTATTAATTCCTCTTTAAAAAGTGATGTATCCTTTCTGACTTTCAACAAGGAAGCTGCTATGAAGCAACAGGTCTATCCTTCAGTCACAGTTGTACAGCAGCACCAAAGGATGACCAGTTTTATTTGATACCCATGAGCTTACGGTTCAGGAACACCAAAGGTCTCCTGGGCAGTACTGGCATAACAAATTTCTGCCACATGAGCTGCTCCCTTCTTACCCTTCCCCTCTACAAAATATTTTCCTAAGCTATGTTGGGGCTTCTATCAGTTCACAGCACAGTCCAACACACAGCTACACAACTGAGGGTGGTAAAAGCAGGTGATAAAAACCTTACTGCAGAGAAACCCCCATCCTACCAAACATAACTTGAAGGCAGGCAGACTGAGTTCAGCCCATATTCCTCTCATCATGATTGACAATAACAGGGATATAAAAATCGGGCAAGAGACTGCTGATGTCTACGTTTACCTAGGAAATCATTAGAAACATGCAGCTCTGAGAAACAAAAGACTACAAAGAGAATTCCAGTTCTTCAAGGCCAAACTCGCCTGTTGTTTATCCTTACATTACTTCAAATAGGAACCACATAAATTTCACAGCAACAAGCATTTTCTACAAAATAAAATTCACTGCTCACACAGCATTGTGTACTCCAAATGCAGAGTAGGAAAACAACAGGAAGCAGAAATTTAGTATTTTTAATAGCCCTCTTTACTTGCACTGAAGAGTTTCTTCTAAGTGATAAACTCCATACAATATATGCTGTTATGTAGACTGTGTTCCTAAAAACTAGAGATCCTAAATGACAGTCTTTTTACCACCTCTAATTTTATATTGATTCTATTATAAGAACAAACAAAAAAAATACAGGAGAGCAGGCTATCCTTCCCAGTCCTCACTTTTCTTCCTCAGACCCCAGATACAATTTCTGCATTTATAACAAACCCATGGCCTGGCAGTGTAAATTATCTGCCCCTCAGTAAATCACTGGCAGCCTCCATGTTTACGTATACTTCAGCATCCTTTAGTCATTTTCCTGCTCATCTGGTGAAATTTGATTTGTGCTGGCCCAATGTAGCTTAGTGACAGACACTTTTACTGCCACCTTTGCTCAGGTTATTTAACATGTCAAAGTACCTCTTACCTAAACTGAAGCACCCACTGGCAGAGTTGCCCAGATGGAGAAAAAAAAAGTAAGTTTTCCAACATAGCTACTGTTGAAATCATTGCAGGTTACAGGAGAACAGAGCTGTAAGAGACTGAGGCCGTCCTTTTTCTGCCACTGGTAAGTTCTGATCTTGTGAAGTAAAAGACTACTTTACTTGTCTCATCTAAGTAAACTTTGGACTATTACAAGCAAGCTAAGGTATAAATGAATAGTAATGTTTCGAAGGAGAATTAGCATTTTTTGATAGACTTCTTGGTATCATTTGAAAAAGCAGATCTATCAAGCTTTACTCTCTTGATGGAATGAACTCTGAGACCAAATTTTTGAAACCATCAGCTCCAGTAAGAAAAGTCTTATCTCTGTCCCTCATAATTTCTTATCTAAAGCATTCAACTGAAAGCATTCATTCTTCCTAGAGG
Organism: Podiceps cristatus; assembly: GCA_000699545.1. Taxonomy (NCBI): domain Eukaryota; kingdom Metazoa; phylum Chordata; class Aves; order Podicipediformes; family Podicipedidae; genus Podiceps; species Podiceps cristatus. Next base: position 4,556 of record JMFS01021766.1, on the reverse strand, counting down.
GAAGAGAAAATTTTCCCAGAAAAACAAAGAGAGAAACAGTCTTTATTTCATACTGAAAACCGGCAGTAAACACATCTCCAACACCCAATCTTAGCTAGTTATGCTACAGAACTGGTGCATAAATGAAACTTCATCATACAAAGGTAGGCTGGCTTAGAAGAGGAAGCAAGTTGCATGTCAGCACTTGAACCAAAGCATCCAGTGGGATGGGTGACGTGTGATAAGCCATCCTATATTATGCAGCCTACATGAGCATAGTACAAAAAGACCAAGAAAAATGTAAGTTATCCTTCTCCCATACTTATCAAATGCGTTTGTCAGCCATAAAAATCACCTTCCTTCCAAATTTAAAACTCTTTTCAATACCTTTTCTGAAGCATTAAAAAAAAAAAATCCAAACCAAAAAAACCCACCCACCTGGCTTAATAATAACAGGATCACAAAATAAATTAAGAACTTCCTGTCCTTACAAGAACAGGAACTAGTATGTCATCAAAATTCAAAATGATGTTTCATCAATCATCTGCCTTATCTGTCTTCTGGATTGTATACTTTTGGGTGTGAGTACTAAAGCATCCAAGAACATGCAGGTCTTTTGAAACTTTAAAGCATGGTTTACAAGAACAAATACCTTGAGAAAAATGTTTCTCAGGCGGTATTTGAATTAGAATTGTGATCTCAAAGCCAAGCTCTGCATTGTTAAGAGGTCTGAACAAGCCACAAGAAAACGTAAGGGAATGGGAGAGCCAATACTTCCTAACACTTTCCCTCTGTCCACAAAGGCAAGCCTCATGTGAGCAGAGACCCGTACAAGTAGTTGCTGGGAAACAACTTTCTCTAAAGCAGTTGTCAAGAAGCGCAACATGAACGAGAAACCAGGTGCAAATGTAATGCTGTTCCTGGGAATCCTACAACCCATCATACATACAGAAAGAGCTGGTTAAAGGCCTCAACTTATGGGGAGTTTGGCACAAAATGCAAAATACAACCACTCAAAGAAGAAAAATCCATCCCACCACCAAAAGCTGTGTCCTCCTAAGCTCCTGAAGATACCAAGGAAAAGCTGTAAAAATAGTATTTGTTGACAATTCCAAACCCGCAGTTCTCTATCCACTCCTCTGACTGCGGGAGGTCAGGCAGCTGTTTTAATCTGCAGCAGCTATAGAGTACATATTGCTCCTAAGCAGGAGTAATGCATAAAGCATAAATGAGGGTAAACTTGCTGCCCTGCTCTCAATACCACACGCCCATCCACTGTGAGAGGTTACAGGGGAACAGAGAAGATAGTTATACAACCTGAAGAGTCTTTTCCTTAAGTATTAAACTGGACTCCTTGACCTTTTGAAATGTATTCACATCTTCAACTGGGAAGAAGATCAAAGGGAAAAAAATGCCAAACCCCAGTGATCTAGAACATGAGGTTTATCTTTCAAAATATTTTATCTGTGGTAAAAGCAAGGAAGTTTAGGTCTGTGAATTTTATTTTTCCTCAAATGTCTATTTCCCAACGGGTATTTACATTTGTGACCCTGCACAAAGAATTAAACTCCAATTCTAATCAGTACATAAAATTTTATTTTACAGAATCTAGATATCAGTGCATTTTTTTTTCTACAGTGCAATACATAAAAATAGAACAGGACACAACAACAGAAGCTTTTTAATGTGTTCTGCAGAAAACTCTGTACACCTTAAAAAAGAAAAATTGCAAGATACCTTAAATAAGCACTCCTTTTAAAAAAACCCACCATGACCAGTAACAGAGTCCTAAAAGAGTGGGAGGTATTAGGGTCATAACAGTCAGTTTGTCTGTCAGAAAGTAACAGCAGCCACAAGGAAAACAGGGCCTGGATGAGATAACTCTGTGCTTTTGTTTTTGCACAGTGACTATAAAGTTAAAACAGTAACTGTCATGACCCAATCAAGTTCATCAGAAACAAAAAAAAAAAAAAAAAAGGATATTAGGGACCCAAAAGTCATTAGAAGACAACACCCTCCCTCTCTTCTCCACCTGAAAACAAAGCTACAAGTTCTAAGACAACAGCCCTCCAGATCCTAACAGACCACCTCAACGGTTACTTTAGCCTAAGCTTTGGAGGAAAGTTGATGCACAAAGTGCCCTCACCACCCAAGGTTCTCCACAGCACAGTGAAGAAACAACTGACAATAGGTTTCTGTTCTTTTCAACCAAGGCAGCTGCTAGCTCCATTCTCTGAAGACACTCCAAGTCTCTGGGAGATGCAGCCGAGTCAAACTGACTTGGTTCTCCTTATTGCATGAGATGATGCCAGAATAGCAATCAGAGAAAGTGGCCTTCAAGATTTCAAGGAAATTTTAAGAACTATTTAAAACCATGTGAAACTACACAGAAATTTTGTCCAGTTAGCTTCCTTTTAAAAAAACCCTACAGTTACTGATCAATCAACATGAGCAGTTTTCTTAATAAGAATAAATACAGGAGTAATGCTATATATTCTGCTTCAGGGCATTGACTGATCATCAACTCGGGAAGCATCAACTACATTATACATAACCCTAATAGGTTTTACCTATTATGTGCAGGTCTTCCTAACAAAATGCAGGGGCATACAGCTTGGGGAGCTCTCCCAGAATTCTCCTCTAGACAAAATTTCTTTTTTTTCTATCCTCTTTTTTTTTTGTAAGGAAGTGACAAGTAATTAGCTTCTACTGGCACAGAGAACAGCAACGAATTATCTTCACTCTTCATGCTGGACCACTTCCCTTAGTTTTCCCCTCTCACAGCACCTAACAGGCCATGATTTCCCTAAAGCAGAAATCTAAGCAACACACAAACTAACATACTTGCTGAAATCACCCTGAATCCAGCAAACACTAATTGCAACTAGGTGATCCCTTTGTGTTCAGATATTAAAGTTACAAATTATAAGTTCCAAAATTACTTGCATCTCAGCACAAACAAAATGTGCAACAACATTTAAAACCAATGTATAGGTTTAGCTTGTGCAATATTACTTTTTAAGGGCTGTTTTTAACTGCTGCAACTCTTTTTGTGGTAATTCAATATCTCCTAATAGGCAGCTATGCGTACTAAAAAACCACTTAGGATTGCTGCCTACCATAAGAGGATGATATAAGCAGAAGGAACAATCTACGCAACAGTAAAGATTTAAATTCTTAAAGTTTCAAGAATCTAAACAGTATTCGTTACTGGGAGGAGACACAAAACCCACAAAATGAAAGGGAAATCTTTAAAAAGCCATCCCAGTCAAAAGTCAAGACTTCTAATCGTAATAAATCCTATAAAGAACTGGATCACGATAGAGAAGGAAGAACATTCTTGAACATGAGTCCATACATTATCCATTGGTGTTTGCACAAGGAAAAGATGACCAGAAACCGAATGCTGAGAAGCATCCAGGCAGCCGCCATACAGTTGCCCACAAAAACTGGAGCACCGCTTTGTAGGATAACTGTTCACTTGACAAAGACAGAAATGGGACAGAAGTGAAATAAAATTCAGATGAGCTGAATACAAAATCGGGAATATTCTCATGAAGAGATAACGAATTACTTTGTTCTCTGAACTGGCACATTCTCAAAGTTAATTTTAAAAAAAAAAAAATCAACCCCCCCCAAAACAAAAACCCCATCAAATGCATATCCCGCCATAAACCTGCTGAGCTCAAGATCCCAAATACTAGCAAGAGGGTCCTCATTTCTGTTCAGCTGAAACCCTTATTTATATCTTTGAACAAAGATACTGCAGTTCCAACACTGCCTAGGAAGTACTGCCTTAAAACATACGCAATAGCTGAAACTCGTGGCGGCCTTCTCGTTTCAAGGAATCCTGAGTGAGAATGTGTCTTCCATAAGGGCTAAGCCATCAACACTATCAAATACCAGCGTTTTACTTCTCCAGACTCTCAAAATGCTGGCTAATCCTGTTAAAAACCTTAGACTAAAGTATCTCCCAGTGTCTCTAAAGCAGTTTCCCTTTTTCATGTTAAGTCCCTCAGGAATTCACACGTTCTGCCCGTAACTGAGATAAAATGTACTTATTTCAAACAAGTACGGTTTTATCTTAACTCTGAAAAAGCACACCCAGACGGTATTTAAACACTTTTACTGTAAAACCTGGAAAAGAACCAAAAGGTAAAGAAACTGCCAACTTGGTTAAGAACAGAAAGAGCTACAAGGCAGGAAAAGGAAAGACCAAAAAAACCACACCCACAACCAAAACCCAACGTCACTAAAGACACATACTACACTGAAATATGAAAGATAAACAGGCTGACTGAAGTACAACCATGCAACTACCCTGTTAACTACCACAACGTTTACTTAGTCGAGAAAGAACATTTCTTGAACGTTAGAGAAAAAAAAACCAAAACCAAAAAAAACCCAAAACAAACACCATTATGAGCCAGAACTATAGACACCGAGTAGAAAATGAACACCTTCTGGAACAGGGGGCCTAGTTCCGTAGTCAAGGGACGGAGAAGTGACAGATTTACGACTACACGTACCGGGCGAACGCACCCCAGGCTGAGCAGCAGCCCGCCCTTTTAGCACGG
>JMFS01021765.1:0-12903 GCA_000699545.1 Podiceps cristatus | reverse complement strand
CGCGGTCGGGCGGGGTGCTGCGGCGTTCCGAAGCCCGGCTGTATTTCAGACCGATAGCTCGCCCCCGTGCAGCCGCGCATCTCGGCTTAGGACGGTTCAGCCACTTGGCGATCGACGTGCTTTTTATTAATTGCTTTGCTTACACCTTGGGCTCACGAGGATCCGCCAGCCGCGGTTTGAAAACAGCGGGGTTAAGTACCGAATGCAGTTAAAATTTAGCTCCTTTGGTTGTCGGTAACCTCCTCCCCTCGCCCTGGGAAAATAATCTTCTGATTGAGCAATTCCTCGGGGAATGAAACCTAAATCCCTGTTGCTGTAGCTAGTCCCTTCTGGCTGCCAGCCGCTCCTCTGTATCTTTATTAGCAGGCCGTATAAATGGCTCATTTCCAAAAGAGTGCATTTGCGCGCTGGCGAAAGGCATTTTGCTTACCGTACTGGGTGATAATTCAGATGAGCTTCGGACATCTGCTTGAAATAATAGTCGTCTTAAACCGTGTGCGATAGAAATGCTGTATAGAGTTCTTTTTCTGAAAGGAGGAAAGCCATCAGTTCTTGTGTGTCGCTGAAGATGTTTCTAACGTGAGATACTGCTGCTTGTGAACTGCTGCCCAAACAAAACGAGAGTTCTTGGGGCTGAGGATAAGAAACCTTTTAAAACTGCTGACTTTCATCTGGAAATTTTCTTAACTTCAATCGTTTCGACTTGATCACAGAAAATGTAAATCTTTTGGATCCATTAAATGTTACGCAGTTGAGGTCCTGCTGATGCTTGTTTAATATCAACTTAATTTTCAAAGTTTTGAAAAGGCAGTTGTTGATACCAAGTCCTTAGTCCACAGCAGATGTTATGGGCAGTAGAAGTGTGTATGGGGAGTGTTGCTCCCTGTCTTTGTCAGGTCTGTTCTCCAGGTAATGAGAGTTTAGAGTTGTTATACTACTGGTCTTAAATGAAGGGGGAAAAAGGAGAAGAACATGATTTCACTTTTTGGGTAAGCAAGCAGGCTGCAAGTAGCTGTAGAAGGCACTGGTGAAATTCTTTGCGTGCCGGTCCATTTTAGACTTCCCTGCAAACTTCTGAGGGTGTTTGTTGTTTTAGACATGCTCTAGTTTTTCATCAAAACTCCTGAGCTTCGAAGTAATTTGTTTTGTGAATATATGACTTTCTAAAACTCAGCTGTAGAGCCCCAGTTTCCAGACGCTGATTTAATGCAGTCTGCTTCGAAACTGAAACTAGTTGAGAAGAGAGAGATGTGTGTGATTGTGGTCACTTGAGGGCTCTTTGGCTTCTTTTTTTTTTTTTCTATTGTTCTGGAGTTGTGAAGATGTTGTAAGTAAACTGGATTTGTCGAGACTGATGTCACTTAGACCTAGCAATGAATAGATCTTTTTCCTACTTTCATCATGGGTCAGGGTGAAAGAGCTCCTCTTAAACATGCTGCTCCATCAAATAAGGTTAAAAATTGACTTCAGTAAAGGGCCATCCAGATCATATTTCCTCCACAAGCGTGAACTTCTTGGGGTACTTCAAATTCTGTTTTATAAATGCTTGGTGAAGCTTGCTAACTCTTACAACATAAGGAGGAATTTTCTGATGTTGCAGGAAAAAAATGTTGGACTTGCACACTTTTTACAGGGAAATGAATTGGGACAGAAAGTCAGACTGATGTGCTCCTGTGTTTTCATTAGTGCTTACTGTATTATCTCAGGATTTTTCTCCAAAAGGAAATGAAATGCTGAAATTAATAGAAAGTAATTTTAGGGGAAAAGAAGTTTATTGAACCTTTTAGATTGCCCCCTTTTTAATTCTGTTGAAGTGATCAAGAAGGGTCTTAGGTGATGCAGTACTTACCCTTTTTCTTTTGCCTGCTCTTACGCTTTCAAAGAAATGTTTGTGCAGTTACCTAGTACAAGAAACTATGCACATTTTGTATTCTGTGGTGTTCCAGCCCCCTCTCCGTCCAGGAGATCTTTGCATAGAGCACTCAGCCAAGTTTTAATAAACTGTGTCGAGTCAGTTCTTAGGCTTTCATCTCTTCACTGATGACTGTTTTACCACCTGTTGATTGCACCACCACCACCCCCTTCCCACAACTTCTGTTTCGTGAGTCCTGCAGGGGAGTTTTCTAAAGGGGAGTTTTCACCCTTGCCATGCTGCAAAATCCCTGTCACTTCAGGCTACCTATCAAATAATTTATCTGCTAGTCTCTTGGACTTCTCTGTCAGAACAGAAAATAAATTTGTTGCAGAAATTACATGCCACTGTGTAGTTAAAACTTCTTAATGGGCCAAGCAGTGTGGGGTTTTTTTATTAATTTGATTGGTATTAGTTGGCCTACATTGAGCTCTGAGTTACTCAAATTTATGATTAAACACAGAACAACAACTTTTAGTGTTCAACAAAGCTGAGAATTATAAAAGATGACAGAAGAAGACCTTCCATGAAGTAAGAGTGGCAACTGTTTTCTGGGAAACGGGATAGTCTTGCTACGTAAGTGTGGATTTTTCTTCAGTATGTGCAATCTGAGAGAAGCGGCACAAACACAAAAGCTGATGATCCCGTTCTCCAAAGTGTAACGTGGAAATCTTGGTCATGTAAATTGTGGTTTGTAGTACAGTATGGTGTTAGTGAAGATCGTGCTTCTATGGCAGATGTACTGATGGGGAGGAGGGGAGCAGTAACTGAAAGCTTTTTGAGGTGGGTGTTTATACAGTCCCTGTTTGTACAGGAAATGAAACGGCACAGCTCTTCACCTAGGCTGGTTTGGTGAATTGGTGAGGAAGTAAAAAATACCGCTTCTAAATGTCAAACAATTCTCTACTGAGTGAACTGCCTGGGGTTGGTTTGTTTTTTGTTTGTGTTTTTGTTGTTGTTGTTGTTTTGGGGTGGTTTTTTTTTTTTTGTTTGAAGGGGTTTTGTGCGTGTGTGTGTTTTCTTTTTCCCCATCTATTCTGATGTGGTTGTACAGATGTTGAATTAATAAAGCTTTTCTATTTTGTTAGACAGCCTTTCAAATTAACTTTTATTATAACAGGTTGTTGATGGTAATAAAGATCAGAAATACATCTCTTAAGATAAGAGGTGATGAGCACAGTCTTAGGGTTGTTCTTTGTGGGGTTTTTGTTTGTGTTTTTTCTAAAAAAAAAAAAAAAAAAAAAAAGAAAAGAAACCACCAAAAAACCAACAACAAAAACCTTTTTCCAAAGGCTTTGATTCATTTTAGAGGACTGTTTCTGGATTTTGCTTGAGTGATTTCTTTGCTGTTGTCTCGTGTTTTGGGTAAAGTTGATAATCTCTCTGTTTAACTTCAGCCTGTCAATACTTTCCTTCCTCTGCTGCTTACAGCTCTTCCACCAATACAGAGTGGGGAGTCATGCTCGGAGTTTACAGCTGGAGCAATGTAAAGGGCTTTGTAAGCCTTTTGCGTCTGTTGAAAATGTATGAGCAAATGCTGTGACTAGTTTGACTTTCACAAGTTTTTTATGTGTTGGAAGGTGTAATTGTAACCAGAAAGTAGAAAAAACAAGTTATTTACTTTGAAAAATTAACATTTGCTTTCGTGATACTGGGAATTAGTAGAGGAGATACATTGTTGCTGCTTTGTGGACTTACTCTGACCCTGGACTTGGAAGAATCTGCATCATTTGGAGATGTTTTTATAAATTAACTTCTGATCAAGGAGATGGTTTCTCCAGCTAGGAAACTCCATCAGTTTAGACAGAGTAGAAGCAGCTCTGTGTAGCTTTACCTTAAACGCTGGGCCAGCTCATGGGATAGTTGCGTGCTTTTCTGGTAATTTGTCTCAGTTAATTCATTTTTTGTAATTTCATACTGTAGTAGAGAGAGTTGGTAGAGCTTGATGTTTTGAGGACTGACACTGACTTTTAAAAGGAAGGTTGTATGGAAACGATGCTCCTAATAGGGCACTGATTAGCAGCAGATACATTAGTCAGAAGTGTTTTATTCAGAGTAACTGGTTTTGGATTGTACACAGTTGAAATCCGGTGCAGTATTTTGCTATGTTTGTTATAAAACAATGTTTTATTCCATCTGTACTCTACAACAAGAAAATCTGTTGCAGATGTAACGTATATAGTAGCATAAGAAGCCTCTTGAGAGCAGCTAAAAGTGTTTGACAGATGGTAAGAGGCATTTGGGAAGTGAGATTTTCGTTTTGAGGAAGTAGCTTGGACTTCTGGTGTTAGGAGAGGAATAAATAAACCTAATTTTCTTCGCACTCTTAATTGTGGATGTGAGGTTTTGTCTCAGCTTGTTCCCTCAGCACAGGGTGTAGCATGGATCCTTCATCCAGTAAAAGTGCTACGTCTGTCTCTTCTTACGGTTCCAGTGACTTTGACACAATATGGGAATGTATGTATCTGATCTTCCTCTTTTTTCATTCAACAGTTCATTCGTCCATTTTAATGCATTTCTGTTGCATCTCAGCTTGGGCTAGTTCATGTGCTATCTGTATGTTCATGCGTTTTCCAGTGCAATAATCCTGTCACCCAGCGTTTGTGTTGTAGTACTGCAGACACGGTTAATATGAGTATTCAGTTGAGATAAGGGAAAACAGCTTGTTCCTTCCAGAGTTATCTGTTACTTGCCCGCAAACAGAAGCCATAGTATTTTGAAGGTTATTTTAAAAGAGAGCGGGTTGGTTTTTTTAAAGGCTTGGACTTCAGAGTGGAGCTATATTACTGGTCATTTAAACATTTGGAAAAAAGTATTTTTATCAAATTTAGTCATCTTGCATGACTTAGGGAAGCATGCATATTGTAGGTGACTTTTTGATTGACCGTTTTAGTTATTTAAGGAAGTTATGCGTCATAAGAAAATAGGTTGGTTTTAATATTCATGGGCTTACAGCGGATAGTAAGTGGGTGGTCTAGTAAACTGAGTTGGGTACTTGTCTGTGGCTTGGCCTGTACTTATCTTGGTAAGGCTTTATTTATCTCAGGAATAGCTGTAATAAATTAAAGGATACATCTCACCTTACTTTCTCCTCCGAAGTAAGAAGTAACACCTGTAAATGATTTACTTGACTCTTCAAATGTCAGAAGCCTCATTCCAAACCTGGGTTTGTCTCATGTATGGTAGGTCTTTTTCTAAGCTCCTGCAGAGGGCCTTGTCTCAGTGGTTGGCGTATTTTTCCTCAAAAAGATGTTCTTCAGACGTGGTATTTCTTATAGATGATTTGGAGAATTAAGACAGACAGCCTATTACTCATAACTAGATGATGCTACTTAGAGTGTTATAGTGTTGATACAAGATTTGTGTAGTAAATTGTAGGTTCAATTGGTGTCTAGTTCATGAATTATTAAAGATTCTTGGCTGCATTTTAAAGGAGAAATGTGACATTTTAAGATTTATGAAGCACTTATTGCCAGGTACATAGCAAGTTCCTTTGCTTGAAATTTTATGTGGATTTTTTTTTATATATAATTACTGTTAAGACGTAGTAAAAAGGATGATTTTACAGGCAAAGGGAGTACTTTTCTAGGTAAAAGAGGTGCTATGTTTGCCCGATCTCATTTTTTATAGTTAATACGTTCAGATTTTACGGTCTTGCAGTCTTTGCAAGTTTAAAAAAAAAACATGATGATGCTGTAAATATGTGATTAGATACTCTTCAAGTGGTACTGAATTAAGAAACATGTTTATTTGAGAGCTTAGCTTCCCTTGTTTAGTTGTGGTACAGTGGAAAAGATCAGTCAGTATGAGGATACGTGGTGATGGATATAAGCCCTTTTCAGTACTAAATACGTATTTTTTAAATGAATTCTTGCATATTAAGTTCTGATGTAGATACCTTGTTAAGGACCACTGTATTTTCTTCAAGGCGGGCCATGGCATGGGAGGCCCTCTGCGTTCTGTTTCTGCAGGTGATATCAGTACTGTAGAACGGCTGCCTGGAGGTAGGGGGAAACGCTGCGCTCAGTCCCGCGACGCTTTTGGGATCAATCTCCACAAGCATGTTGCCCCTGTGCGAGCTGTTCCTTCCAGACGCGTGTCAGAGGTGGCTGCCCGAGGGACCTGCCGCCGCGGCTCCTCCGCGCGTGGGCACCTGTGGTGGAAAGGAGCGGGGTAGGAGCCTTGTTCCTTGTGCGGTGGGACACCGGTGCTGCCAAGAGAAGGAGACAGTTCATTCGCAGTGGAGGTTTTAGTGCGACTCGGGGAACCTTTACGCTGCATAAAGCAAGTACTGTTCTTAAACACAGAAGGGATAGCTAGGGTCTTGTTTAGGTATTAAACCAGTGAGTCTGCATAAACTGCAGCTCGTTGTTTTGCAACTGTGGGAGTTGAATCCTGCAGCACCATACTGTACCAGGAGAGTGGGTTTACCATTGTTCGTCACTGGAGAACTAGTCTAAGAGAAGGACTACAGCCTGAAAACAAATATTTAATGTGGCTCTAGAAGATCACCAGACTCCTTCCTTGCATGACTTTACCTTCGTCCGATAAGAGCTCCATTATAAGGCTTTCGATGTGTCTGATAAGAGCTCCATTATAAGGCTTTCAATGTAAGCAGTTTCTTTTGCGTAATTGAGAGATCTTGTGATGGGTTTTTTTCAGTTTTTTTTTCCAGTGGGAAGCAATCACAAGAACAAGTTTATTTGTGTGTCTGAACTGAGCCAGTTTAGATATCTATTTAGAGTAGTGCAATTGACTGCATAATGCATGGAAAGTGATTTGGTTGAAACAATATTATGACTTAATGCAGATAATGCAATGTATGTTACTTGGGCCTGACTCTAACTGTGAACCATTTATTTTTTTTCTCCCTCACATGTGTAGCATGAAAATGAGGCAACTCATTTGCTTGGTGGATTAATTTATTTGTCCTTTCTTGGACAGTTTACTGTTGGTGCATCTCCCACCTTGTAGCCGGGCACGGAGAATCTTTGTGTTTCTTGTGTAGGAAGATGGTGGTAGTGCCGACTCCTTAGCTGTCTCGCCACCTGCATCTGTTCATGCTGGTGAACATGGAGCTGCATTTCTGCACGTGCTTTACTGAATGCCGGCTCCCTGGGGTTACTGTTGGGGGGTAAACTAAACGTAATTGCTAGGAGTGGTGCTGGGTGGAGGTGGCGTGGAAGACCAGGGAAGCTTTGTTTCAGGCTTTGGTTGTTTCCAGGTGAAGAGAGCCTGTAAAGTCAACCAAGCACTTTAGAAATCAGACCCCTCTTCCTCTGAATAGGTGGATGTATAATTTAATGTTTTTGGAAGAAGTCACCTGTTCTGTGTTCTAATACGACTGATGCTGATGTTACCCTAGTGACATAGTCCTGGAAGCTGCTGCAATGCTCTTTTTGAGGGACTATTGGACACTCAAGATTACTGTTGTTTTTTTTTTTTTTTTTTTTTTTAAGATCTCAAAGTCTGAGTAACTTTAAAAAAATATATATACTTTAAATACTTAAAACATGCTGATCTTATTAATACATTTTCCATGCATAAATACAGAATACAGTATCCACTGATGTTAGGATGATGCATATAGGATGGTAACTAAGGGAAACTTGAACTTTTTCTAATATACTAGTCCTAGAAATGTAGGGGGTGGTCCTGAGCTGAAATATTAACAAGATGAAAATGTCAAGAGTTGAAGAAAAGTGGCACAGCTGTTGATCCTTTTAGCAAATAATCTTTGAATAATTACTAATATGTTTAATCCAAGTCTGGAGGAAACAAAGTTTGCATAGAAACTGAATCAGAGTTAAAAATAATTAAAAAAACCACAAACCTTTAAAATTATTTTTTTTGAAGACCTCAAATAATAGCTAGTGTGATTGGGAGGAAAAAACCACAGAGACAAGGTTCTGTAGACTTGGATCAGAAACAGGCATCAACTCATTGTGAATTCATTGTTCTTAAGAGCTAAGTCTCTTTCCAGGTGACACTGGTGTGCAGAGGTACAGCCATCAGCTAAACTTTAACAGTCTTTGCTCTGTAAACCTGGGGCGAATGCAGTGATAATTTGGCCTTGGCTGGTCTCTGCGGGCGTTACATCCACTATACAGCCAACATACATTTATTCTTACTCTAGCAAGTTCTAATTTTGGATGCTATGTTAAATTTTGCTGACATGAGCTGTACAGTTGAGTAACTGGTTATGCTGCAGCAAAAGATAATGCAGAAGTGCTCTCTTCCCGTAATGCTCACTCTTAATGTGCTCTTCCCCCTTTGGGAGAGGAGGAGAGAGGTCTGCGCATTAGAAGAAGAAGTCATCTAGGTCTTGTATTTGAGAGCCGAGGTCCAAGGTCTACAAGAAAAAAAATCAGGATCAGTAGTAATTTTTAGATTTGTGTGATATCCAGCTCTCCAGATGCCAGACCATGAGTAATTCTCTGAATAAGATATGTGCTCTTCTGCTATTTCCATTTCTTACGGGGAGAGCTTACAATGTTCTGTGCTTCTCTGTGGTGCTGCTTTCTTTTTTTCCCCTGATCATGCTCTTTTCCAATTCAAGCAATGTCATGGAAGTTATGGTAACGTGGAGAAGGGGAGCAGGAGGACTGAGGGAGGCTGTTAAATGCTTACCTGAAGCAGCAGGTAAGGTTAATTTAGCGTGACTGAACATCTGGCCATGCTTCTTGTAGCTGACATCTAACATACTTAAAGGTGTATATAATGTGTACGTTGCTAATGGAGGAGTATCATTTGTGAGTGAAGATGACTCGCATCACTTGTCTAACCTAATGGCATCTTCTGTGCCAATGTTGAGGTGGCCTTTTTGCTTCTCTTCCATCTGTTCTCCTGTGTAAGGCAGGATGGTGAGGGCGTTCTACTTGTTAGTTTTATTGAGGAAAACACATCTGGGATTATTGTTTTTTGCGTGATATATGACCTCTCTGCTTTCTCCTGCAACTCCAGCTACGCTGCCTGTTCCTATTTCTTTGGTTACTTACCATCTTTCTCCTGCCTTGTTTCTTTACTCAGATCACAGTTAAATCGCTTCAGGGAATTTTCTGTCTCATTTCTTATAAGTCTAGGCACCATCTGACTAAGCATGGCTTTAGCTGTTTTCAGAAGATTATAGTTTTAGAAGAGGGCATGATCATAACCTTGTATTCCCTCTAGACAGCTCAGATGCTGCGGGGGACTACTAGCTGGGGGAGGGGACTGGGGGTTTCGGTCTTTTTTTAAGCGATATGCTTGCCCGTGTTAGATAGTGGTATGTGCTGTCTGTGTGTGACGCAGACAGTGCCTGTGTAGCATCTGCTTTACTGCAAGGACTTGCTTAACCTGTAGAACATAATTTGCATGTGTGCGTGTATGTATTTGTGTGTATAAAGGACGCGCACCAGTAACACATGAAGAGCAGATGACCTGTAAGCTGCTCGCTGGCACTCCTCGGTGTAGGGCTCTCGGCTCCGTCTTCAGGCTGACACAGCAGTAGGGGCAGCTGTGACCTGAAGTCCCTCGTGGTATTTGCGGCCTCCTTTAGAAAAAGAAGCTTTTTGTAGAAAGCAAAGCAACTTTCATTAATGAGCATGATGCAAATTGTATGTCTCTGAAGGGACCCCTTTGCTTTGGTTAGCGTCTTTTAAAAAAAAAAAAAAATCTAAATTGAATCCACACAATACACGAGAAGTTGCATTTCTAAGCCAGTAATTCTAGCTTCAAAATTTACACTAAAGATTTTACTAGTCTGTCCATTATGACCTATCGGAGGCTGAAAGATTCATGAAACAGTACGTATTTCTTATACTGAAATTAAAATTTTGTAACATTTCTTTTGTGATCAGATGAAAACCACATCAATAATTAAAATCTTTATGATTGTAGAGAGAAGCCAATAAGCTAACATTTCAATCTTGTTTTGTGTGCAAAATTAAGGACCCCACACTAACCTACCTATAAAGATTTACTGCTTGCTGTTTTAAAAAACAATACCTTGATTCTAGCTTGCAAATAGGATTGTAGTTATAATTAACTGTCACTAACCTGTGCTGCCTTGAAAAGGGACTGGATTCAAACTACTACATTAAAATACCAGCAACAGAAAATTGTCAGGGGAAAAAATGAGCTTAAGGCCTGTGGTATTTATGAGCAAAAAGAAACCTCCTCTATGAAAATGATGATTCTATCTGTTTGAATAATGCACAGAGTTACTGAGTGTAAGGAGAGGTTTTAGGGACGGATTTTTGAAATCATCAACAAGAATGAATGCACCCCCCTTGATGAAAAAAAGTTCTCCTTTCATTAAAAAAGCCTGCTGAGACAAAGCACCACCAAGTAGAAAGCTTATACATGCCAATCAAGGTAGGAAACAGAACAGAAAGCAATGATCTGCCCTATATAATAGGGGGAAAACTGGTGGAAAAATAAACCTGAAAGTGTACAGATGGGTCTGTACCATGTCAGCTACTTGAATTAAATATTAACTGTAGACACTTACTGTCAGTGCTTTAAAGAACAGTGCTCAAGATTCCTCTCTATGCATTAATAAGAATATTTTCTTTTAAGTTTAATAATCTGTTCCTTTCAGTGTCATCATCTTCATCTGGTTCTCAGGTTGGAACTGTAAAACATGCTTTTTCTTATGTAAACTGAGAAACAGTGTAAGGAAATGGAGCCTGTGGTGTTTGCGTATTTTAGCTTTGTTTTGCGTATTTTAGCTTTGTTTTGCGTATTTTAGCTTTGTTTTGCGTATTTTAGCTTTGTTTTGCGTATTTTAGCTTTGTTTTGCGTATTTTAGCTTTGTTTTGTTTTTGAAATTTGTAGAAGGCCTCTGTTCTAGTCACTATCGGATCACAGATTACAAATAGTGATACTTTGTTTTTTGGAGGCATCTTCTTTTTGAATTAAAATAAGTTTTAGTACTTTTTTCCCCGGTTTTGGCATATAAACAATATTTGTCTTCAGTGAACTTTAAAAAGTTGTCCTTGTATATCTTATTGTTGATTTTTTACTTTCTTCCCAAACAGTGCTTGACTTATATAAAAAAGATTAAAGATCTGGTAGGTGGTCATTATTTTTAAGCCTAATTCATTGATTTATGTTGTAGCATTTATTGAGTATAAATATTTCTTTTTTGATAATAAAAAGTGACCAGAACAGAATTTTTATGCATATTTTTTGTCTGTGTTTAATTATCACATTATATTCGTTCCTTGTTTATGAAATGAAGAAAACTGATTGGTTTTTGCTTATCTTAAGCCACTTTCCTCTGTGACTGACAGATTGTTGTTGTAAATACAACCCACTTATGAAAAAGACTTGTGTTATCTTCTAAATATACTGAAATAACCTCTTTTTTATTAAGCAGCATAGATAGAATAAGGGCATGAATAGAATAAGGTAAAAGTGAACATTCAGCTGTACTGTTTCAATTGCTGTATTCTGTGAATGCTTCCAAGTGTCACCTGTAGTCTTTCATCTGAAAAGAGAAATTATTTATCTTTACATCCTATGTAGATTACATATTTCTGAGCAATAAGAAACTCAGGAAGAAAAAAATGCAGATATTGTTCTACTTATCTTCCTGCATTGTATAGTTCTTATTTGTTCCCTTATGTGGATTTTTTTCTGAACTCTGTTCCTTAATTATTCTGTATAATAAATTGTGGAGTTCTCCTTCCTCTTATTACAGGTACAAGAATTCATTATGCCTCTGAAATTCTTACCATCACAACAATTCTCATGCTGTGAGCAGTTAAAAATCGTATCTTTCTTTCTAGTACATTTGTTCTTCCAAAGCAGAACTTGCAACAATACTGTATGCATCAGGTTATTGAAGATCCAGCAGAAAAAATAGACTACTGCTTGGCTTAGTCTGCTTTTGGAAACAGAGTAAAAAGCAACTTCTGTAGTACCGTGGTCGCTCAGTATTGCTGAATATCAATGGGAGGCTCAGGCCTCTCAAACCTCTGGCTCTTTTGGTTTTGTTTTTAATTTTAAACTTGAGGAAGCTAAGGCTTGTTGCATCCTAAGCAAATAGTGCAAAGGGTAACTTGATTGTGTGTTGTTCATGAGAACTATAGACTAAAGACAATGAGTGTTTTTTTGTTGTTGGGTTTGTTTTGGTTTGTTTTTTTCACTTCTGAATACAGAATATTGTCTGGCAGTTGACCTTTTGTGAGTTTAGTATGTACAAAAGTATTTGTGCTGGCAGGCACAGTAGAGGAAAGGGAAACTAGAGTGACAGAGACCTGACATTACTCTGTGTGTAGTGTCCAGAAGTGATAGCTGAAACATGTCTGAGAGATTGCACGTAAGTCTGGACTATTATTAGTTGTAGGCGTTTTTGTGGGTTTAAAAAATTGCTTACATTTCCAGTCTTAACAATCAATTTCATTTCATCAGTTTGCTGTGTGGTGTGGTTTTTTTATTTATTTATTTAACTGTTAGTTTCTTGTAGGTAAACTGCTTAAAACGTAAACCGCTTGCTTAGCAGATATTTCTATCTTAAAAATGCAGACTTCAGAAGCTTGGGTTGTCTTTCTTGCAAGATGAGTAGCATCTGTTGTGATTCATACGGCTTTAAGGCATTGGGGGAAGTGTTGTAGAAGCAAGCTCTTGACTCAGAATGATTTTTGGAATATAGTTTAGTGCCTTGATAGAGATGATATTTGAATCTGAGCATCTGTCTGTGAATTCTTGGATAGAGGGAAGGGAGGGAGGTAGTTTTTTTTGGTTGTGTGGGATTTTTTTGTTGTGTGGTGGTTTTGTGTTTTTGTCAGGGAACAGTGGGTGTAAGTTGCTATAGCTGACCTTCCACAGCCTGCACTGTGTTCTGCAGCAGGGCAGCCCAGGTAAAAAGTAATTGCTGAACAAGTTTCATCTGGGTGAAAACATGGAAAAAGACCTGAGTGAAGAAACTCACTCACTTCCCTCCTTGCTGGTGGGGGAGGAAAATCAGAGAGGAAGGATGAGATAAAAACAGTTCACCAGGACAG
>KL259935.1:9049-26347 GCA_000699545.1 Podiceps cristatus | reverse complement strand
AACCTTGACAATTCTATGAT
This sequence comes from Podiceps cristatus, assembly GCA_000699545.1. Taxonomy (NCBI): domain Eukaryota; kingdom Metazoa; phylum Chordata; class Aves; order Podicipediformes; family Podicipedidae; genus Podiceps; species Podiceps cristatus. Next base: position 26,327 of record KL259935.1, on the reverse strand, counting down.
TCTATGATTGTTAGTCAACTGAGTTTTGACTATCTGGTGTTTCTACAGTGGGAACAAAAAGTGCCAAATAAAGAGAAGGAACCCTTCACTTCACACACATTTTAAAGGGAGTAACTTGTGAACCCCCAGCCCAGACTCTGCAACATTTTTTCTATTCAACACATAGCTTATTTTAAAACCTCTTTGAATGCTGCTGATGAATTGGCACCTCAGTCACAGTAAAAAAGAATGAGAGAGAAAGCAAAGGGAAGAAAAAATAATAAATTTTGCTCCCCTCAAAATCAGGACTTAGCCTTCGATCAGGAACATCTCAACATTACTGTTGGCTCCCTGCATTTGACAAAGTATTGCCATGCCACTGACAGGTCACTTGATGCTGCTCCCTCTCAACTTCTGACTAGAGCTGACTGAAAACTCCTAATCGTGCCTAAAGTCCTATTAAAAACAAACACACACAACCAACAAAACAAAACACAACAAAAAACAACAACAAAACCCAAAACACAACAAAGACCTGGACCGTCCCGAAATACAGGCAGAGAATAAATCATCTGAAAGCTATTCATGCTTTAACAAGGGCAGCAGACTGCTGTCTTAAACAATCTTCCTTATAACACCACCAACAGGAATGTCTTTGGGGACCTGCTTACATTCAGTTTTAGAGCAAGTTAAGAGGAACAACTCAGAGGGTGTGCCTCTCTTGGCAGTCACTACACATTCAAGAGTTAGAGATGAAAAAAAAAAATACTTATTAGATCATTTTGTCCATCCTTCTGTCAGTGGAAGATAGTCCCCTGTAGTATATTTAAGTTCTTTGACCAATCTAAGTTTTCAGTATCTCCAAAAATAGGTATTCCACCCATTCCCTGGAGACATCGTTTTAAACTCTAGTAACATTCAGTTTTAGGAAGTTTTTGCTAAGTATTTGCTTTGCAACTTTCCACTTTGAAGCATAATGTAAATTAACAAGATGCCTTTTTAATAGTTTACATCCCACTAACAGTTCTACACACTTCATCCCCCTTTGGTTACTCCAACATTTTTTTCTTCTTTGCTCAAACAACACGTAGTATGAGAGCACTCAGGTTTTGGTAATTGTCTTACAAAAATAGATTCTTGCTTGTCTGATCCAGAAAAAAAAGTAATTTCACATGGGAAATATTACAGATTTTACTAAAAATGAAGAATTAGGCATGCATATGGAAAATCCACCATGTATATATACAAAACTAAAGCCACATATTATTTTGGAAAATTTTATAGGAAATTAGTATTGAGGAAGCTTTCTGACGCTATTTCAAGTCCTCAGTCACTGGAGTGCTCTAAGATCACATTTACAATATTTTTCTTGATGAATCTTAGAGGTGTTTACTTTTACCAATCATTAATTAGTAATCCAATTGGTAATGCCAACAGCATCCTGGCTTGTATCAAGAACAGCGTGGGGAGCGGAAATAGGAAAGTGATCAATCCCCCTGTACTCAGCACTGGTGAGGCCACACCTCAAGTGCTGGGTTCAGTTTTGGCCCCTCACTACAAGAAAGACATTGAGGTGCTGGAGCATGTCTAGAGAAGGGCAACAAAGCTGGTGAAGGGTCTGGAGAACAAGTCCTGTGAGGAGCAGCTGAGGGAGCTGGGGTGGTTTAGCCTGGAGAAGAGGAGGCTGAGGGGAGACCTTATCACTCTCTAGAACTACCTGAAAGGAGGCTGTAGTGAGGTGGGTGTGGGTCTCTTCTCCCAAGTAAGAAGAGAGTGGACAAGAGGAAATGTCCTCAGTTTGGGCCAGGGGAGGTTTAGATTGGATATTAGGAAATGTTTCTTCACAAAAGGTTGTCAAGCACTTGAACAGGCTGCCCAGGGAAGTGGTTAAGGTACCATCCCTGGAGGTATTTAAAAAGATGTGTAGATGCGAAGCTTAGGGACATGGTTTAGTGGTGGACTTGGCAGCGTTAGGTTAACGGTTGGACTCAATGACCTTCAAGGTCTCTTCCAACCTAAACAATTCTATGATTCTATGATTAAGACTGGACAGACTAATGGGGAGGATTCTAGCCTTCAGCTTCTCATAGGTTCGATTCACCTCACACCCCCTTTTCAAAGCTGCCACCTAAACCAACTTCCTCTTGTTATTCTCCCTGTATTCCTCAGTGTCTCCATTTCTTTCTGCTTGACTCTTTTTCACAGATAAGTGTATTTTAAAATTCTATCAACAGTGCCATGCCAGGCTGCAACTAAACTCTTCCTATGGAAAAAGCATTGGTATCAGTGATTCAGAACAGGAGAGCACATACAAACTCACTTGTATTTTAAGAAAAAAAACAGTGTCTGCTGGCTCACCAGATTTCTCAGGAGTCCCTCCCCTCCCCCCATCACACTGTTGTGGGGATTTGGGAGCTCCCCAAACTTTAAGTCAGGAAGCAGGGTTTTCAATTCATCTACATCTTCTCTTACAGGCTGCGCAGAAGTTTAAAACCTAGAATCCCATCGAATTAAATTACTTTAAAATGAGAGCTTTCATTCTCTGCGACTCAACATTTGAAAGCATGCTTTTGAAAATGATAATAATAATAATAAATAATAATAGCAACAGCAGCTCTATTGGGCTTCAAGGCTCCCACTCTCTGTAGGACTCTGCAAATTCATCTTTTTCTTACTAGAGCTTGAGGGCAAAGGAGAAATGAAATAAAAGCTTGCAACAAAACCAAAATAGTCCATTCTTGGAACTGAATGTTCTGTAGCGGACCTCCCTCTGCCCAGCCCTTCAGTGCCAGAGCAGGAATTTTTCATATATTTCCATAACAAATGCACAGTCCTTCATATGATTATTTTTACCTGTGCAACCTCTTCGAAGTCTTCATGGCGTTTCTGTAATGCCCTAGCCCGATGCAGGGATTTTCCCACTCCAGTATGTTTGCTAAGAAAAGCTTCTCCATGGTTTTCAATCCAATCCAATACCTGCAGTGCAGAAAAGAGACACACAAAAACTCTGAATGGATATACTGAATGTTGCAACAAGATGACAACTATTCAAGGAATCAAACTGTCAAGGGACTGCTTATAAGGAACTGTACTGTTGGATTAAGAACACAATATTGCCTTTGAAGGACATTAATTACATCTCATTAACTTTTCTCAAGGCCATAACTAGCTCAAACTAGCTAAATCATATGATTTAAGACTGTATGTATATTTTGAAGCCTACCACGGACAACGTCTTTTCTACACATTCATCAATTTGACAGTAATCTGATCCAAGTGGCTGGACCCCTTCTGAGGGTCTCCCTGTAACCCATTTACACCTTCATCTGACATTTTTTCTGTAACGTAGCACTAATAAGAGTCTGCACATTTGCCAACAATACTGGTGAATAACACAGTGAAGTTGTATTTTAGATGAGAAGTTGCTTCTCCTACTACAATTTATTAAGTCAAGAAGAAAGATTCAGTAGTAGAATTTTTAACCAATAAAATCGGGTTGAAATCATTATGAGAAGAATCACAGTGTCTGCATTCAGAGCATATGAATTGTGAAGAGGCATCTCTGCAAAACATCAAATAGAAATAATTGTTTCAGCTTTAAAATTTACAGTACAAAGTGAGGAACGAAAGGCATTTTAAGGACATTAAAGCTTCTACCACAATGGCTGGGCTGACAGCTTTATAAATAGTAAAAACTGTAGATGTAATTAGTTCCTGCAGATTAACACAAAGGATTACTGCACACATACCAAGTTTCTGATGAGTGAACGAACAAAAACATCTGGTCTCTCTCCAAACTAATACATCTTAGCCATATCTTCATTAATTCATTAGCTAGCATGCATATGGTATTTATTTCTCTGGAAGACACTCAGAGAATATTCAAGAATGCTGTTCAGACTTAAAGACAACTGAATATAAGCAATTTTCTTAAGTCAGCTAACCATTTCAATATCATATTTAGGTAGTGGTGTGGAATACTTTACCTAACATTTATCTCCAGCATTCTTTTTTTCTGTAAAACCTGAGTATTTTGTTTTGTTTTGAATATACCTGCCAGAAACCGGTACCTTATCTCTCCTTATCTTCTAATGTCTTTTACTCTGATTCCTGAAGTTGGGTGAGGTTTTTTCCCCCCTTTTCCCGTACTGAAAGCATTTGACACTTAGCAAAACTAAAAGAGTAAGATTTTTTGGTTTTGCTTCCAGAGAGCCTTATCACTCATGGCTACGTTCAATATACATGTAATCCCACACACTATTCCCATAGAAAACATCCACGCTTTCTTTAGTAGCCAAATGAAACTGTCTGGTGTGATTTTTCTCATTTATCTTGAATGCTAGAATCTTTTTTTGATTTGCAAACTCTCTCCTACTGGACATCTCCAAAAAAACAATCCCATAACACCACATAAACTGGGCATCTCAAATCACCAACACTTCACTAAATCTCTGTGGTGTGCACTTCAACTTATGCAGTATTTGTCTTTCCTAGTAACTACTGCCAAAATAATATTATTGTGGTTTAGGTCAATATATGTTTTCATTTGCTTCTTTCAAGGGAAAGTATTGATCAGAGAAGATAGAGTGAGGAGCCAAACACAGCCACAGTTATCTGTAAAGTTTATATTACCAATGCTTTTGACTAGTTTCAGGAGACTGCTCTGCTTTTCTCATTATAAAAAGAGCTGGAGAGAGACACGTTTGGATGAGAGAATTAGACTGGACTCTGGAGATTACTAACAGTTACAACCTAACAAATGAAATCAACAGCAAAATCTGTCCCAGAAAGCACGGGATGAAAAGCAGAAAGCAGCCTAGGGAGAATGATTTTTGCTCCAAGTAATGCTCAGTAACTTCCCCAGAGAAGAAATTGTCATAGAAATCCAGTACACAGACCATGACATAAATCAGTCAGCTAGAGAATCATTGCTGCCTCCAAGTGAAATCAGGATGAATACAAGTCGTCTTAGTGCTCAGCCTTCCTACCTTGAGTCTTCATAAAACTGAGGAAACACTCTGTATTTTGGAATTTCACAGCATGTAAAAGCAGAGTCAAAGTTAAAGTATGCTCTTCCCGATCAGAGCTGTTGCATACCACTTCGAGCAAAGGACACTACCATTAGCTGGCGCTGACATTAGCCATTTAGCAATCTTAACTGATGCATTTTCTTCCCCTTCCTGGTAGAGGTAAGAGTTACAGAAACCATTGTACCCACCCACTGAGGACTCTTCTACTAATACTGAAAGCACATGGAATTCACTCCGGTAGTTCAGTAATACAAAGGAGTTTAAAAGGCTCGATACTTTTCAGTGAAAGGGTGAATAATGTTATCTGCCACTACAGCAAGTTGCTTTAATGATGCAAATAAGCTATAACTGCAGTCTCAGCATAACCGTCCTTATGCCCAATATAGGATCTAGAAAAATGCTTATTTCTCTAGCACCAATACTGAATATATGGTAGAAGAAACTACTATAGAAATATAACTTAATCTTGACAAATTTGCAGAGTAAGCGTGCTCTTTTTCACCAGTCTTCCCCACATTATTATCCAGTCCTTACCCTCCACCCCTTTAGCTACTTTGTACACACTCGCTTTTCTGATCTCCACCACTTACTTGGTGCTGACATAACATTCGGAAAGGGAAGATGGAAATCTCTGCATTTCTAATCTTCAGATAGTTAAAATGTGGAAATACTCTCTCCCAAAAAGAACGATTTCGCACTGGAACCGCCTCCAAAAGCCACAGGGAATTACCCAGTGAAATCAGTATCATGTTGCTGCTGAGCAATTAGGAAGCATTCTTGGCCCACCCTTCATTAGTCAAGGCTGAAACAAGTGGCTGTTACAACAAAAACTCAGAGTCGTTGAGGCAGGCAAATCAAGGAAGGAGAAGCAGCACATTTATCCAGTACAGACAGAGAAGACACCCAAGGTCAGTGAGATCTAATAAATCCGTGTTTTGAAAAAAAACCCTTACTATGTTTCTGGCTTGCAAGCCATCAAGGAGTGCTTTTCAGAACCCAAAACATCCACCGTATGAGTATTAGCAGTACCACTCTACCAGAAACATTATCTTTATGTTCAATTTTGACCTTTGATAGCCTGACAGCACAAAACCCCATGTTGCTATTGCAAATCTGCTTTATTGCTTTGTATCAGAATTGTGCAAGCTATCTCCTTTCCTGAGGTTAAAGGCTGGTGTATATTATCGACTTGGTAACCTTGTTAATTCTTAAGCATAAAATTATACTTTTATTATCATGTCTTACATCAGAAGGGCTGTTTTCAACTGTTGAGTGCAATAGCCAATGACCTGACTCCCCACCCCCCCACCCCTTAAAATAAACACCCTCCTTTTTGGTGTTAACACACAAACTAACCAGGAACTAGATCTCCTGGCATGTTTCTTCTATCAAAGGTTAAACTCAGTTCCATTCAGTTCAAGACTGTCATAGGTTTTCACATTTCAAATTTCAGATTTGCTGTAATTCACATCTTATCTACTGTTTGTAATATTTCATGTGCTACTTTCCTTACCACTTGCTCTGAGAAACTAGCAGATGATTCCTGGCGTACACAGCTAGCACTAGAGTGCTTTTGTTGAGTTGGAAAGCTCCACTAGAAACACTTTCCCAATACTGAACATAAAACACAGAAGAAAAAAAACTATGAGTTTTCTAAGGTGGGAGTAACACAATATGAAGTACCAGCTCAACACAGTCAATTCCCTCCTCCAACTCAGCTCTGTCACTCACTTAACACTTCCACGAACTGATTTATTTCATTAATCCAGTAGAAAGCTACGCCAGGAGAGGGAAGAGGAGGAAATCACAGACTTGTGGTGAATGACAGTTACAGATTCACTTGCAATGCACTTGTTTGCTTTCCACTATGTGCAATTTAACTATAAACAGTGGAAGACAGCCTCACTTAGTTTGTTTTGACATGGGAAAAAACAAAACAACAACAAACAACAAAAAATCCCAGATACTGACAATAATTAAAAAAAAAAAATGTTTTCATGCTAGTTTCTAAATCATGCTAGATAATATTAACTAATTTTTTTAAGATTTGAACAAAGACTAAGAAGCCTGAGAAAACATGCAAATGAAAACTAAAGTATTTTAGAAAGTTGCTTTGGAGCTCTACATAAACCATTCTACAATTGTCTTGGATATAAATTTAACCAATACCTCAAAACCCAGTAATTTCATGCACTGAATGGTATCAATGATTATTCAACTGAAGAGCTAACATTTCTCAGACAAATTAGATGATCTGATAAGGTTGTCTTGGTTTTGTTTTGCAAGAAAAAAGAATCCTCACTATTTGGGACCACCTTTATTTCCCTGATGAATTTTTCAAAGCTGAGGGAGCAAGGCTGTTTCAGGGAAATACCATTAGGTGCTTGCTGTTATCTTTAAGGCATCTGCTCCTGGCTATTAGATTAATTTGTCTGGTATGGATGTTAAGTTATCATTGTCTTAGAGCATGATCTGCATGGAAATTTAAGTATGAAAAGCTGTATTATGAAAGGAAACATTAACGACAATTCACATCATGATTCATAAGGCAGTGCCCAAAATACACCAATATCTGAAAGCTGAAGTAACAAAAGAGCTATACTTCCACATGCAATGTTCAGAAGCCTCCAATGTGGCTGTTTACAGCCATCACAGGGATAAACCAAAGGACAACCCAGTCTCTGGCAGTGATAACTACCGGATATTAAGTGAAGGGCTTCAGAACATGGCAAGCATGGGCTGCACATAAGATTTAGTTTGAAATCTAAAGCAGTTGATAAAGATGTGCATTAGCACCAAAGGCTGCACCTTCAAATCGTCAAGAGGATATCTTGGCATCTTAATGCAAGATCTGCCTTGCAAAGCATATAGAGAAACCAGAAACATAAACAGGAAGAAAGTTCTCCAGCCAGTACGTAAGACACGTACTGAATAATAAGCCTAGATGGAATAACCCTCTTGAGACAATTGGTTCATACTGAAAACTTCTGGTATATTCACAATCCACATGCAAGATTTAGGTAACACATTCCTGATACTAGAAGTTATAAAAATAAGTAAAGTCATCTACTTTGGTGCTTTCAAACCTGTGACTATTTGATGTTAAATGCACCAGTTCTCATACAGAGAAGGAAAATCCAGCTTCTTGCTGAAGAACCTCGTGGTGACTTTACAACGACTTGAGTCTAATGAAGGGTTATTTGCCAACCTCAAAGAACAACACTGTCTCAGAGCTAACCCCTCCACTCCGAGAGCCATGACTTAGGAAGGAGCAGAAAATGAGAATTTCCTACAAACATTTTATGACTCCCAAGATAATAAAGGCAAAGAGTAGGAACTACATAGTAAGACTCTCTGTAGCATTTAATGAACACTTTCCCCAGGAAATAAACTGCTTGCCACCTGGCCTACAGGCCTAAAACTTGAATTATGCATCTGGAAAATAACCTCAGGAGATCACTTGGCCTAGGTTGCCTAAGTAGGTCCTGCTTGAATGGAATTCAAACTGGAGGAGAAAGTTCCAGGATCCAATCTGCCCTTGTTGGCACTAGCCTACCACTGAGAGGACCTACATGTTTCCTTGTGAGAAGCAAACCACTGTGTTCATTTCAGTTTCTACAGATTCCTTACAAAGCCTTTTAAATTTAAGAGATGATTCATTTGTGGACTGTGCCTCCCCAGTTTTGACAAGTGTCCTTCACTGACTACTCATGCAAGTACCAGCACTGGACCCTCCCGACTAGCTACTATTTCTGTAGTAATCTTGATGCAGAGCCAGATGTCCTTGATATCCTTCCTAACCATTCATACCATTGACTCCGCTTTCTTCTACTTTTTTTGTCAGCTAACATTTTTCATGCCTTTCTGCATCCTTTGTCACATCCATGTCAAGAAGTTGCCTAACTGCCTGCCTTTCAATATATGCCTCTTTTTACATCAGAAATTCAGTAATAAAGTTTTAATAATTTTACACTTAATTTACTGCTTAAGTATTTTTAAAGTTTTCTTTAACTTACATGAAGAGATATGCACTGTACACGGAAGAAAGTTGAGCAACATCATTGCTCACTCTCCCCACCCTTTGCCTAAGTATCTTTTTCAACTACTGTAAATGACAGAAACTACGTTATTTCACTCTCAGCTGCTCACATCCAGCATCATCTTGAAACAGGCAAGTACAAAAAATTTGGCTTAAAGTGCAACTACTTTGGAAGAAACAAGATTAGTTTAACCAGAATGTATGACTGGCTATCTAAAAACCCCATTCGGAAGCTGCTGATTTGTGAACACCTTTACACTGAAATGAAAAGAACATGATCTGCAAATACTGGCCATCTTTATTTTTTTTTATGAAGATGAGCTATTAAGGGATAAATTACTAATGTCTCTATCAATTGCAACCTAATGCAAACATTTTCTGTTTATTAAAAAATCTATGAACAAAGGAATTCTGTACAGCTTTACCTTGTTAAGCTAAAACCATGTCAGAGATATTAATGCCTGTGCTTAATTACTAACCTTTATGGATGTCATAATCATAATAAAAATATGGCAGCTAATAACAATAGATCAAAGAACAGTGTCATTGACAGAAAGTAATCTTATCTATAATTTCTATACATCTTTAATATCCTATTCTCAGGTTTTAAAGAAACCCAATTAAGTCACTTAAGTATCACTGAGGATTTAAAACTAAAAGTTTGTTACAGAATAACACTGTTATTTTTTGTATGTTACTCCTACAAGTCTTTCTGACACTTTGAGTCCGGAATTTTACCGAGAATGCGGAATATCACCTTCCAGCACAAGCTCAGAACAGCTGTCTATAATAAAAATCTTTTTCATCCCGACTTAAATAAATTCATTCCAAAAAAAAAAAAAAAAAAAAAAAAGAGAAAACTGAGGTAGAGCTAACTTACAAATATAATCTCTACCCGTAACACCCAATATCCTCTGATAACACACAGAGCTTGGAATCAGTCAGTCAATCCCATGCAACTATTCAATTGTTAAATGAAAGAATACAGGCTTTAGCAATCAAAACCCACCTGCCAATGCAACCAGCTTCAAATCACAGGCTGACTGACTACAAAGGCATTTAGACAACATGAAATAAAACCTACCTGTTGAACATCTTGTTGAAAAACGCATAGCTGAAGCCGCTGGTGCAAGCGAACCTTTCGATGCTGCCAAATATTTTCCAGTTGGCGCTGGTGATGCAGTACTTCATGGATAACATCCAGAACATGATGAACTGCCTTTGAGTAGTTGGCAGAAGCAGTGAGGGAATCAGAACTCCCAGGAGTCAACGGTCTCTGAAGTTTGTCAAGCAGTGACTTTCCATCTTGGCTCACCTGACCACCAAAAAGGATGAGGAATTACTTGTCTTGACAAAAGTTTCTTAGACTATTATTTCTTCGCCCATCCTCTCTCTCTGTTTCAGATGTCTTTAAGAACTCAGGGAGCAGTGATGAAGATTTTTTTATTCCAGGCACAATTACATGCAGCTGTTACAGAAAACAACAAAAAAAACCCAGACAAACAAAAAAAAAAAACCACCAAAAAAACCAAGAAAACCAAAACCCAAAACCAAAAACCCAACACATATTCTCCCTCTATGTAAGATAATTTTAAGAGGCAGCACTCTTCTAAGTAACAGCCTGTCTTTCAGGTTTTTGATTACCTTAACAGTGATTTTTTTTTTTTTTTTTAAACTAGTCAAGTCTAACTTAGCGTAAATATTCTTCAGCTCTTTCTCTAGTTAACAAAACACCTAAAACTAAGCATTTGCACCAAGAGTCCTTCCAGGAGCATCTCTATTTTCATTTGCTGTAAAAGTTAATATTAATTTGATGAATGCATTTAGACCAACAGATATAAACTTAGGACACGATTTGATCGGACACGATTTCCAACTTCTAAATTACTACAGTTACTGGTAAACCAAAGGCAAATTGTTGTTATGGCAAGCTTAAACCTGATTAAATCACTTTAAACCTTTCCATGCAGCACAGAAAGATACTCTTTTTCCAAAATGTGTTTAACATTTTGCTGACAAGAAACATCAGTCATTTCTAATTCTTGTCTTCTCTGATTCAAACCACAGCAAAAATATTCAGATTTACCTTGCCTGCTAGTTAAAAAGCAATAACCCTATCTTATCTGGTCACTATTAACATTTAGCACTTGCCAAGGCTGTTGAAAGCACTTTTCATTGGCATTTAACTATTCTGTCACTTTTAGCATGAAGCTCAGAGAATTCAGTATCATTCAGCTACCTGTAAAGAACTTTTCTAATAGCTTATCCAACAGGCATGAAAAATTTCATCCAAAACCACAAGATTGGAGTGTAAACAATAGTCTGAATCCATCAAATCAACACCATATAAGAAACAGAAAATTTGTCAAGGTCTTCCCCCAGTGGCCATTTTCAATAATTTTCACTAAATCTAGGCACATTTTAAATTTGCTACTCAGTAGTCAAACAGATCTGAATGAAAGCTGTTTTCTAATAATTAGTTTACAAGTGAGTTTATTTCTCAGTTCCAATTTAAGCTTTTTCACTCATATCAACACAGAGAATGAAGGTCGCTTGGAAAAGTAGCTCCTATGAAGTCAAGTCAGGCAGAAAAAGAGCATAGTCCATAGTAGTTATTAAAATGATGATTTTTTTTTTCTTTTCTGTATCCAAAGCAATTATCTAGTACAAGTCTTTCAAATATTTCAAGATAACGGACTTGAATTATCTACCTAGAGTACATGAAATTTAGGGGAAAAAATAATTGTGGCAGCTCCTTGATCTGATTAGTTTATTAGCTTTACAAATAAATGATCATGCACATTTCCTCTTTGGAGTCAGCACAGTAAAGTTTTCTTCCTTCCCAGTGCATGAGACTACCTTAAGATTTCAGTGAGACATACAACTTCATTTATATATCCAACTTCATTTAAGGCATTGCTATTGGAATTTCAAGCACAATAGGTACCTAAGCTTGTAAGCTCAGTTACTTTTCTAGTAATATACAGTAATTATCCTCAGTAAAATCAGACTGTCTAGTCTTAAAAGCATTTACTCTCTTAGAATTACTGTCTTCTACTTTGCAACCAAGTCGTGTTGTCAAGACATTGTAATCTAAAATGAATGACAAAGTGGTGTAATTTCCAGTGTTTCTCTCTCTCCCTCCATGCTGTTCATTCATCACAAAATGAAAGGAGCTCTGTGCTGTAACAGAAATGAAATCATACATCTAATAATGATAAGCAATAGTTCTGTAATATCTTTACACAGAAAGACAACTCCATTCATCTTCGAAAAGGAATGTGGGTTTAAATAAGGCAAAATAAAACCTTCTGGCCAGAGGACGACTTGTACATATACATACAACTATTATTTCTGCACGAATTCTGGTTGATAAAGACAAAGCTATTGCTTTACCAGATGGAGAAAAGTAGTGACCTGAAATCAGAAGAAAGGCACCTAATGTTGGAGTGGGGGGTTTTGAGAGGTACAAATGAAGATTTTGTTAAAATTTCTATCTATCCCAAAGTCAAAAACTACAACTTTGAAATCCTAAATATTCAAGGTATTTGCCAGAGCAATCCTATTATCTACTCATCTAATTCATTATCTTTATGCATCACCAGGAAGCAAAAATTATTTAACATGGTAATCCACAGTACTTATTTACACTTAACAGCAGGCTCTAATCCAGTCACATCCCTGATAGAAAAAAAAAACAAACAAACCCACACGCACAAAAAAATCCCAAACAAACCCAAATTTAAAAAAAAAAAAAAATCCACTATTTTAACGTCAATGTTTTATAATCATTATTCTAGAGAGCCTTAGCCTTCTTACTCCTTGCTGCACTCTGCCTCATGGAGCATGTGCCTCAGATTGGCTGTCTTCACATAAACCTACTACAAACGAGCTGTGTCTCTGTTCCTTTGTTTTACAAAGGGATCGTCCAAAAGAAGATAAGTTATAATGAAGAAAAGAAACCTTGCTACAAAACGTGCTCTCAGTAATGAGTTAAAACAGGTATGTGTGGTAAGATCACAAGTTTTATCAACAAAGGTGTGCTTCAGTATGTTATTAATTATATCAGTTGACATAGCAAGGTGGCATATATCAGGAATAATGCTATCAGTGTGTATTTTACACAAAAGAGCAATTCATAAAATCTGGACATTTCACTCATGGTAATAAAGTTTATGCAGGCCCTAAGACGGCAGGTATTAAAAAAACCCCCAGTTTTGATACACTAACAATAGGATGATCATCAGCACTAATCTTACTCTCCATTACTGCTAAATGAAAGGTGACCAGACTTCTGATTCAGTTACCCATAACAGAGCTGGTTCATCAGAAAGTGTTTTTATCTTTAATGTAATGTATAAATCACAACCATTAAATCAATCCCACGGGACCTCCTTTTAAAAGAAGGTGCAAGCTGTGGCCTAAGCTATCCCGTGTCCACTGATCATTTTTTACCATGATTTAACCAAATGCACAACTTTATGCAACTTTCATGAGAACAGAAATTGCTCTATTTAATCCAGAATAACATCAGTCCAATTTAACAGCAAAAATAGTTCTACCCTGTGATGAAAACAACCCTGGAAAAAGCATGCAAGAAAAGCTCAACAGGAAATACAGAAAATACACTTTAGCTAATTCTGAAGTCAATACCCATTTGATTTCTCAGTTCAGCTAACTAAAGTACATGAGAGAACTCAAAATTTAAAGAAAAAAAATAAATACTTTAGTCATCGCATTCTAGGCCACCTTCAAAATAAGCACTTTATCTCAAGTTGTAAACACTGAGACATATTATTACTTCATTGTGTGCAGAATCCCAGAACAGAGCAGCAGCACAGGATATGTTAATCTTATGAATGCTGACTACATAGGCACACTAGCTCATTTAAGTGTCTTTGAGGTTGGCAGAACTAAGTATATTACCTTCCGGCTTGTCAAGTGATGTCCTTTGATGGTTAAGCATTTTTTATGAGGCAACTTCAGAGATGGATTTTCAAAACACACTTAAAGTGTTCTATGCCAACAGAATACTTTCCCAAAGAATACCCAGTAGCTTCCCTTCAAGTAAGTGTTTAAATGATAGTATCATACTGCTATTAAAAGGCAGTAATATGCAAATGTAAATTAAAACATACTTAGTACACTGCACGGGTTGTTTGTACCACACATGGTTCCATCTTGCCTTTTAAATTTCTTTCAGAAGATTAAGGGGAAGACTTAACACTTCAATTTTGAACAATAGTAGCAAAGTCCGTATACTAAATTAAAAAAGAAGCCCGGCATTAATGCACTATGCAAACAAGTGATGCCAGTTCATGATCCAAACTTAACGTTACACCATTTTATCAAGTCAGCAACCTAAGGAGACAAACAACACACTCACCTCAGAGTAAGCCAAGGTAATATGCTCATATATCCCTTGATGATGATGGATAGCATCTTCTAAGTCTTGCAGTTCTGAGGGAAGTTCCACCTCACCACAGGCTTTACACCATGAGTCCACGTTGCTCATGTACTGCAACAGAGAAAAAACATTCTGCTTGATACTGGGTTCTGTCAAAAAGTACACACATGTTGGTAATATACAAAAGGATTTGCATCTGTATGATAGCCACTGAAAAGACTTTTTTTAAGGGAAAAATGTTTAATGTATTTCTCTCCAAACTGACCACCATGAAGCTTATATCAGAATAGAAACAGATATACAAGTCTGACTATACTTGTGCTTTTAATTATATGGAAGTCTTTTGAGCTGTTCACAGACAGGCAGGCTTAGTTGTATGCTGGCAACCTTCAGAACCAATTAAACTGTTGGCAATACTGATGCTTCAAGTTTACTCTTGCTCGTTTTCTTGACTTTGCAGCTAAGAAAGTTTACTTCACCCTGCACCTACCATTTCAGATGCACGCAAGCCAATTAAGGTCTTGTCTACACAAAGAGGTAAAATGCGCTACAACTTTCAAGTCCAGACCCTCAGCTCTTACCTATCAACTTCCTATGCAGATACTCATGGTATCATGAGATGTCACCTCACCTTCTTTAAATCTTCAGAGCAAACCAAGTTACTTTGCATGTGTGTGCACATGCACAAAGAATTAATGGTGATCTTGTTCACTGAAACACCCCATACTTGTCTTTTGCTGGAAAGAGATCATCAAGGAGGCCAAGCAGTATTGAAGCACAGCAAATTCACACCTCAGTCCCCAAAGCACTAACTTCTACATGCAGAGAAGCACTAAATCCATTTTGCAAGCTACTACAACAGTAAGCATGTAAGGGATTTACAACTTAAGCAGGGGTCTCTTAGGACTAACACTGAACTTTGAGCACATAGCTATGTCAGCATAGCTGCTCAAGTCAAGTCTTCCAGGGGAAATTGAGGATACTGCAACAGAATCTCTTCTGCAGACAATTTAAGTTATCTCTGAAGCTTAAGCTGTCTTGACAGACAAGAAACTGCCATCATAGTTGTATGCACAGCACAAGTTCTGTCAACATATTTTCGACAGCTAGGGGGCATGAATTTTATACCCTTGTTATCCTAAGAAAGGAAAGAGGAAAAAGAATCTGTTTTTCTAGTTTTCATAGCTGTTAAACTTAGTACAGCCAAGCATGTGGCATCTGTAACTAAATTTGCCCTCTATTCATGTCAAGTTCAAGTCTCAAAGTTTTAGGAAACCAAGCCGTATCTCTCATCATGCATATCTTAATTCCTGACACACATAGTCTTTTGAAGAAGTAGTAATCCACAGATCATTTCTGGTAACCTTTATTGTTTGAAAGCTGGGATGAAGGGAGATTACTTAATTCTAGTAAGTTAAGTGTGTACTTAACTCTAGGATATTTATTTAATTCTCATTTCATCAAGGCACAATTTTTAAAAATCTCTAATGTTGAGCATGGAACATTAAAAGATAGTTCTCCGGTCACACGTGGAGCTTGCAGGCTGATAGCTAGATGCAGTCTTCACTGTGTCTGACAGTAGGCAGCGACATTTGCCTGTCATTTGCAAGGGAACACAGCATTCAAGAAGGGTGTGTTATTTCTGTGGCTGCTTATTTTTTAATCATCTTTTTATGTAGGTCAAGCATCACCGGTCTCTAAAGGGGTCATTCCTCTTATTCCAAACCCTCTTTCCTTGAACTTACTCTCTGCTGTTAATGAAACAGCTAATATATCACAGCCAGGTATCTTACAAAGCAACTATGACAATCCATCACAGCTAATCATAAAATGAAAACCATAGAAGAAGCAATTAAAAAGTAAATTAATCCCAGCACATGCTGCACTATTTTCTTTCATTCTTCTCTTTCCTCCTGTTTATAATTACATTTAGGGCTGAAGGAGGTAACACCGACCCTTACCACAGTTGTCCATCACATACACGCAAAATTTACTTCCCTGACTTCTGATGAACATTTTTTTTATGAAAAAGGACAGCATTTGAGTCACGGTGTACCTATCTGTTCATGTTTCATCATCCCTCTCCTACGTGTATTGCTGACAGTACTTATATGTAAACCTGAATAACCCAAGCAATTAGAAAAGCATCAATACTGATACGGTATTGCACTGTGCCTATCAAATGCTTCAAGTTGGTTGGTGACTTTTATACCAGAAAACTATTCCTTCATCTCCTTTTTATGCGGCTTTTCTGTAAAACCTGATAAAAATATTTATTATAGTGGCATCAGTTTATACACTTTACCTTAGTCTGTCTAAGAGAGAGTTAAACCAGTGTCACCACTAACATAATAAAAAGCAATGTGTACTTAATATGTTCACATTTCTAATTTCTGGACATTTATGAAGTTTAACATCTGTGTAGTAGAAATCAGAGAAAAAAAAAAAAAAAAAAAAAACAACCCAAAACAAACAACCTTCTTAAAGTGTGCTGCCTCTCTCTATTTCTGCAGTTATCAGCTCCCAAGTGGTTCCTTCATTTATTCCAACTTGAAGTTATATCAGACATGAGACCTTTTCCTGGATCCAATTTAGCAAGGCAAATGGAAAGAAAAGTATCTACAGTAGATACACAGCACACCAGAGCTTCAGTCAGCCATAACCATCTAAGAACCTCTGCTCTCCAGATTCACCAGAGACGTACACAGCAGACAGTCTATAATATCAACGGGTGACTCAACAGCTCACACATAGCAACTCCTTCAGAATGAATTCCCTTGAGGGGAAAACATGCTTTCACCATCAAGACTATTTACTTGGGGA
>JMFS01021753.1:0-18277 GCA_000699545.1 Podiceps cristatus | reverse complement strand
CCCTGCCCACCCCCCACCCCCAGCAATCAGGAAGCAGTGACCCAGCCAAAGATCTAGGAAGGAGAGGGCAGCACAGTGCGCTTTCTACATGGGTTATTTGGAACTGGAATAGTATATACAGAGAAATGGGGTCCTACACAGCCTTGTACATGCGTAAAACTAAACAGAAATAAAAAGTGGAAGTCCTTTGAATTCTGCCTTTTATGGTTAGCAGTTATTGAAGGAAAGTCCATTTTAGTGCATCTGAAGAAACTCCAACTTTCTTTTTGACTCTTTTGGTTTAAAAACAAAATTAGTCTTATTAATGTGTCTGTATTTCTACTTCATATACAATAAAAAAAAAGAACTTTACATTAAAGGGTGTCCCTTTTTGTATTGGGTGACATGCCAGCAGTGTAGCCAAAAAGAATGTAAATTGGATTATGCAGTAATAAACGGCAAAATCCTGCCACCTGCATCCTACTAGGGTGTTTGGTCTGTTTCACTCCTGTAAATCAGGTTGATTCCCTTCTTTTCCCACACTAGATCAAAACTGTGGCTATTCCTATAAAATGGGTTTCAAACATAGTGGGAGAGTCAGGGAAAATACCCCTGACTCCCTGAGAGAACGGCACATTCAGCAACTTCCTACCTCATACCTGGAATGGAAGAGGGACAAGGACACCACAGGGTCTTGTCAAGTCACTCAAAACATACACTTTATCTTCCAAGATTACCTAAGTAAAGAGATTAAGAGGCAGACCACTGGAAACAGCTGCTTTTGAGCTCAGCCTGACTCAAGGCTCAGAACCAAGACCCTCAGCATTTTGAAGTACATACTAAAGCAGAGTTTGGGATCTCAGAGTTGTGGCTGACTTGCAGTTTGCCAGAAGAGCCTGCAGGGAATTTCTTGTCCTAACAGACCATTAACCACCCTATCCTCCTCATGACTGCATAAGGGATACAAACAGTTCTCTCTTGAGATGCTTCCAGTAGTTCAGTGACAGAACACGTGTGCATGCATGCACATGTGTGTACACATGCATGTCTGGGTGGTGAATGAGTTCATTTTAAAGTTACATTATATTTTCAGCATGAAACATACAATTTCAATTAACTCATCTACAAAAACACCAATGTGAATATTGTTTACACATAACTCCAAATTTTACTGAGGGCAAGGGAGTCAGGGAAAATTAAAGATTAAGAATTTTTCCTGACTTGCAGAAATAAAGAGCTTCATTTATCCTCTCTGTCCCCTTCCATGTCTCCCAATAAGTGCCTCCTGCTAGAAGTAGAAAATGCTAGGTGGGGTTTAGAGGGAAGTGTTGTTATTCTTTGAGATGTCAAACATTTTACATGACTGCAGCACTAGAAACTGCATATGGAGGGGCACCGGAGAGGGAGAAGGACATACATTTGAAAAAAAAAAAAAAATCAGAAAGATGATTTCACTGTTACACATATTCTGTCCACATTGTCAGCAAAGTAAGGCTCTTTTTAAATTATGAAAAGATTTTGTGCATGTTTTCCCCTCTAAAAAACATCTGTAAATGATTTTAGCTGTAAAATGTTTCAGGATTGTGAAGAAAACAAAACCACAAAACAAAGAAACAAACAAAAAAAATCCAAAAAAATAAAGACCAGGCTTCCTAAAAAATAAAATAAACCAAAGAAAATCCTTCTAAATCTACAGCAATATTTTAACTGGAAAAAGGTCCATTTTCTCTGGTTCGTCAGTATAAAAGGTTCCTTTATTTATATATATTTCAGTTTTTAGGATGCAAGTTCATCTTGCTCATCTTCTCATGTATGGTCCATTGAGAGACTGCTTGGGCACTCCAGCAGCATTCATGTAGCTGTGATGGGAGGGGCCAGTGTACATCATATTTCCATGAGGATTTGGCTGCATAGGCTGCTGGGTATAGGCCTGGCTCCCCATCATTCCCATCTGCATCTGCATAGGATACTGTGCTGTCTGGTTCATGTAGGCAGGGTTACTATGGTAACTGCTGTTCATCATAGGCTGTGTCATTCTGTAGCTGTTCATGGCATTCAGGGTGTTCATATTCATGGAATTAACATTGTAAGGGGTGGTTGGCATTAGGTTGACTCCCATGTTCATACCCCGTTGAACAGCTAATGTACGAGGACCAGCCTGCATGGCAACTGCAGGTGGGCTGCGGCCATAGAGCTGCTGCTGGTGTGCAGTTGCAGAGGGCAGTGGTGCTGATTTAGAGCGAATGGAAATATGCCCCTTGACTGGCATTTGCCCCTGCAACCTCTGTGTATGTGGAATACCGATATTAGTAGCAGACATATTACACTGAAGCAGAGGTGATGTGAGGTTCATGGTGGTAGACGCCAGGTTTGGTGGGGGTGTCATAGTGGCTTGTGCTTGTGGTGTGCCTGCTAACGGATGAGAGGGAGCTAGCTGAGCCAATCCTGTGTTGGACAGAGAAACGCTGGTTGCATAGGAAGTCACAGCAGGAGAATGGCTATAAGGCATGGCATGAGGGTCCATAATGGTGTTTGTCAGCTGCTGCAACTTAGCTAAACTGAATGTGGCTGATGGTTGTGAATAGCTCCCAGCACCAAAATCTCCTGGAATCCTCTCATAGATACTTATGTTACCAGTGCTTCCTGATTCAGGTATTTCCATGATCATAGGTGCTGGGGTGAAGCTGTTGTTCATGCTACACTGAGACAACGGAGGTTGCTGCTGGGGTGGAGGTGGGGGCTGTGGCTGCTGTGACTGAGGCTGTTGCTGTTGTGGCTGCGTTGTTGGTTGCTGGTTACTTGGAGGCCTTTCTACTACACAGCTTTGAGGTGACTTGATATTGCAGTTTGCTGCAGGCTGGACAGCGTTTTGCTGCATCATGCTGCAACTGCTGCCAATGTTTGCCATTTGCTGAGTGACAACACAACTGTTCTGAGTGAGGCTGCTAGAAGAGGACAGTCCTCCGTATGAACAGCTGCTCTGTGAAGAGTTATTTCCACAAATGCTGCCTCCCATAGTGGAGTCATAGCTGCTAGGGTTTTCATAATTCTCTGTAGTGCTCTCAATGCTGCCAAGGTCACTGAAGCCACTATCCACCACCTGCTGAGAGTGGTCCGATACTGAAGGCACATCCATCATGGGGCTGGTCTCCATGTTCTGCATAGAGGGTGCGGACAGGGATCCTTGTTCAGGACTTATCTGGGTGTAACTGCTCTCCAGAGCAGGCACATTTGGGCTGCTGACAGAACGTACAGACTGGCTGGGATGGGACTGAACAGAGGATATTGGACTGTTGTGTTCTGAGGCCTGGCAATCTTCAACCATTGCTATCTGAGGATCCTCCTCAGTCTGGGTGTAACTCTGCAAAGTCTGACAGGCTGCAAGAGTTTCTTCACAGTCCTGGTAAGCTACATCATGCTCATTGCTTTCCTCCTGTGTCAAGGACTGGACTGCTTGAACAGTTTCAAGATCTAGTTCACTATGAGGAATCTCTTCCTCTTCCTTTAATTCAATTAACCCTTCTTTATTACTTTGCTCTTCGTGATCATCTTCAGACCCAGGGACATGCTCTGAGCCCACTGATGTCTCATTGGAAGCCTGTTCTTCCTCAGAATCTGCCTCTGCTTCATCTTTTTCTTTTGCATCTTCTCTACTGCTTGGTATGCTTGTTTCTAAAAAACATTCTTGCACCTGAGGCTCCTCCTTCACCCCTTCTCTAACAGGCTGTTCCTCCAATTCTTTTTTCTTCACAGACTCCACATGACCATCATCTTCATCATCAGCATCATGATCTTCATTCTGATTTGTCACTACTGCAACTTCTTCTTCCTCATGGTCATGCTCAGGTTCATCTAGTTCTTGCTGTTCTTCTTCTGATTGCCTTTGCTCCTCTAAAACCCGTGGCTTCTCCTCTACCTCCTCTTCTATCTCAGGCTCTTTTACTTCTGGCACTGGACTGCTGTTGCTGTCCACAGGAGAAACTGCTCTTACTTCACTGCTGGCTATATCTTCATCTTCTCCCTCTCCTACCTCTTCTGCTTCCATATTCACACCTTCCTCTTTCCTTTCCTCAATAAGAGGCAGCTCTTCTTTCTGCTCAACACTTTCTTCTTTATCTAAAATTTTGGGCTTACGCCCTGGTTTTGAATTAGCTACCAGTGCATCAGCTCCTTCATCCTGAACTGATGGTGGCACTTTTTCCCGGTTCAGTTTAAAACCTGGTTTTCGACCAGGTCTTTTCTTCCAGTGGACTGGTTTTCGGCTTTTCCCTTTTGGCCATCCCTTCTTCTTTTTCATTGGTGTGGAAGTATCTGGCTCAAGTGAAGAATCCTTTGCTTCACATTTTCTCAGCATAGATAATGGTTTCAAAGTTGGGTTACCTGAAAACACAAATTGAAAGATATTGTTCAAACATTTTTGTTTGACCTGAGCATTCATGGAAGCTTTCCCAAGCATTCCCATCATGTTTATCAACTTTATGTACCCTTAGAGATTTATTGTGAAGGGTAACAAGAAGGAATGAAGTCTGCTCATTAGCACATTGCACATTACATTTTCAAAGACCACCAATGCTTTCAAGATTTTGCACGGTTAAAGCTCTGAGCCTTTAATACACAATTCAAATTAAACACTAGGTTATACGATAAAGTCCTGGAAAGACTTACCACCCTTTACAAGCTTCATTTATATAGTATGGTCACAAATGAAAATGTTCCAGTGTAGGGGAACACATGAAGTTGCAATAAGAGCATGTTTCCATTTAGATCTGAATTTTGTGCAGCTGCTGAAGAAAGGAACTATTTCCACTTTTTTCATGGCTTATGCTTTTAAATGGCAACAGAAATACATAGATGACTGAATTTGGCTAGATTTTTTTTTTTTTTTTTTTTAAACCTGAGAAATCATTGAAAGGAAGCTGAATTTCTCTTTCACCTGACTTCTATTTTATGAAGCAAGTTTTGCATCTCAGTGACTTTCCAAACACTAGAATAGGTTCAGAGCTTATATAGCCAAAAAGGAATGTGATCATTTACTGAGAGCTTACTGAATATTATAAGGCATTCCCTGAATTAATTTTGTTTTGAACCTGGCAATTAAGATAGTCAATGAAATACACAACTGTTGGTAAACTACTGCAACAGTTAATCATTGACACTAGTTGATACTCATAATTTACCATGTGAATATCCGTCTTCAGACACTGAATTTACTTAATCTGCTTTTGTACTAGTTTTCCTTTATCTGCTAGGGAGACAGTCTCTCTTAGCAAATAGAAGTTCTCAACTAAGTAATCTGTAAATTTATCAAGTCACTGTTTTGCCTCTGCTTTCTTTGAATCTATCATTATAGAACATTTGTTCCAGTGTCTTAATCAGCCACAACCGTTCTTTGAACTATACCAGTTTATCAATACTCTTATCTGTGAACAACTGAGTAAAGATGGTTGTAGTAGTTTCACCGAAGCTAAATAAAGAGATGACAGAACGTCTCTACTCCACTTGAGATTCCCCTGTTCATATATTTAAAGGTCACATGAGTCTCTCTGGCTTTGGCTAGAAACCATGCTAATTACTGGACATAACCTTCAAATACTCTGATAGACTGTCTGTGAGTTGCCCTTCACTTCATTTACCAAATCCCCTCTTTCTTCTGTCAGCTGGTACACTGTTTTTTTAATCTATCCATAAAATAGCAGTACAGACAGACACACAACCCAGACCAATCTCCCTCAGAATGGAATAGTTCTGTTGGAAAGGACCTACAACCATCCTCTAGTCCAACTGCCTTGCACCCCAAGAATAACAAAGCTGCTTAATTACTCCTTGTTTCTAGCTTGGTTTATTTAATATGTATTAGCTTGATTCTGTAACATCTCAGCTCAAGCAAATGTTTTTCATTAAGTCGAATACCCCTCAAATCACTAAGGAGGTAACATCAATTACTCTTATTAACCAAGCTGTAGTCTTGTAAAAATATATCATTGCCTAACAAATACATTTTTCACATACCAGTCTTCATTTATATTGAGCAAATAACCCTCCCTGGACTTTCATGTAGTATGTCAGTCATCCTACTATTTAAATCAGGACGACTGTCACACTGATGGCCCTCTAATTAGGTTAGTCATCCCATGATATGGATATGTGATCAATTTCCTCCCAATATTCAGAGTACATCTATCCACATTTCTGCCTTTTCTCCCATCCTAAAAAAATGTTATTGATTCCATGCTATGAATTTCCTAAGAGCTGTTTTAAGTCCACGAGTCCATGAGTTACTCTTGCCCTTTGCTCAGACAGGCATTTACTCTAAGTATCTCCAATAAGAAGCATTCTGAAAAAAATCTGGGTATTAAAAAATGAATTTAAAACAAATACTGAATTCAAAATTCAACAACTCCTTGAAGTCATCCATAAAACAAATATTTGGAATGTGAAGAAAGGAAAGATCTGCCACAGTCAGCATATCACTGGGCAGGAAGAAGGAAATGCTACTTTCATAGTATTTGTTAAAGCATTTACACTTAAGCCCTTAAAAAAAAAATTACACTTTTTTTTTTTTTTTTTTTTTTTTAAAAATCACTATTTCTCTTCCTCTTCTTTCACATTTCCTATCTACTACAGATGATTAGATTTAACCACCTCTTAGGTAAAGATCTTTTGTTTTTGTCTGTACTGTCACAGATTTAATATTTTTAGGAATACCAAAAAAAAAAAAAAAAAAATCTTATGATGGCAGGCGCCCTTAAAATATAGTATTAGAGGTGTCCAGTCTGGGCTCCCCAGTACAAGACAGACATGGAGCTACTGGAGGGAGCCCAGCAAAGGGCCACTAAGATGCCCATGAGACTGAAGCATCGCTCTAACAAGGAAAGGCCAAGAGAGCTAGGACTAGAGAATAGAAGGCTCAGAGGGGATCTTATCAATATGTACAAATATCTTAAAATAGAGTGTAAGTAAGACGGAGCCAGGCTCTTTTCAGTGGTGCCCAGTGCCAGGACCAGAATCAATGGGCACAAACTGAAGCATGGGAGGTTCCATCTGAGCATCAGGAAACAAGTCTTTACTGTGACTGAGCATTGGAACAGGCAGCCCAGAGAGGCTGTGGAGTCTCCCTCCTTAGAGATACTCAAAAGGCATCTGGCCATGGTCCTAAGCAACTCTATCTTAGCAGCATTGCTTAAGCAGTGGGTCTGGAGAAGATGACCTCCAACCAGCCTCCTTTACAACCTCAAAGGATTCTATGATTTTTACCATATGCACTTGACTGTCTTCACAAAAGAATATGGATTTGATGATCACTCTAGATTTCACATGCATCATTTTGTAAGATACTGAGAAACATATGTACATGCTCATTCAGTTGCACTTAGTTAAATGTCAGTGTACACGCAAGCTTGAACAGATGATCCTTACAGTACAGTCCTTCACATTCACAGTAAAATTTACAGGTAAAACTAGGAGAAGTAAAATAATACAGCTCAGCCTATTACAGAGCTCCATCTTCCCCCATGCAACGCTAATCAATTGCACAGAACTGGTAGAAAATAGAGAGACAAGCTTTATTTGTTTTCTACACCAGAGAATACACTGTCTTCCAGAATGCCTAATTCTTATTAAATACTGTCCTCAAATCACCACGCCACCTTATCCATTCTCACTGTAGCCCTGACAGCAATCAGAACCAATTCAAATTCTCATCAGACACTAAATTTAAGAGACTGCAATGTTACATTTACGGGACACCGTAAAAACCTTTCAATACATTGCCTCAGCTAGAGATTAAGTTCTCAGGGAAAAATCTAACCCAAGCCACCCTTAGTCAGGGAGAAGGAAAAAAAAAAAAAAAAGGAAAGAAAAAAAGGAAATACAAGCAGGTTTTAGACTATTAGTCTAAAACCTGAACAAAGTATTAATGACGACAATACTATATTTCTGAATTGTCATAAGGCAGTACTACCCCCCTCCACCCACCTTAATTTTTTATCAGAAAAGGCCAGCTGTTTACAGTGACTGATTATCCCAGTACATTGTATTTTCTCTAAGATCATTACAATTTTAATGTGTATATGCAAAGGCATCTGCATTAAAGGCGTAAGCAGCCAACAGATACCATTTGATGTCAGGAGCGGCAATACCCTAAAATAGTATGCTTACTACTTTATTAGTTCAGAAGTTCTGACAAATTTACAGAAGTTCAGGTGGAAAAAAAAAAAAAAGAAACCACAACAGAAATGACACAAAGGAACAGAAAGCACTAAATTACAACTGCAGAGTAAGGAAGTAAAGTATTTATAAAGTAAGTGAGCAAGAAATTTATCACTGTAGTATAAAACGGGTGTGAGTTAAAACAGTGCCTTTCCAAATACTATTTTTGATCCATGGGCACTCTATGGACTATTTGTAGTCTGCAAAAGATGGTTAAAAATCACTGATCTATTTTGCAAAGCAATATATGTGTGTGGAATCTCTAAAGGGATCTGTATCTCCACCAGAAAGCATTCAGAAAAGCACAAATGAAAGACTGAAAGCCACTTATCTAACAGATCTTCTCCCAACTCCAGTCTTATTAATGGTGCTGGAGTATCATAAAAAAGTATTTCATCAGTAATTTGATCATGATCAAATTAAAAAAAAAAACTGCATAAGCTGACTTTGTATAGATTCTCACTAAGCAAACTTAAATGCTGCATCAACACATACTTGCACTAAATTTACATAGTTATATACTGATGTAAGGATTTAAGGGTAACTGATGCTAAATGGATAGTATACATGGCTATAATCTTCATGCTTTCAGTATTTAAGTACTTTTAAAGAAAAATTCTCCTCTGCTAACCACAAGCTAGTTGAAAGCCATAAATTAATGAGTTCAATCTAGTAACATTTTTTTTATTATGGGATAACGGCACCATACTTCTCTTTCACACAGTTCTTTGTTTTTAGTTGGCTGACTGCCTCACACTATGTAGACCAGGAAGAGAATAGAACATGTAACAGTCATCATGAAGATTACTAATGGAGCATCTGAATGACAGATGTTTCTTTCGAATTGTCAGCGCACTCTAAGAAACCAGTTCCAACCAATTAATTTTATGAACTGAAGGTTTAGAGAACTTTAAGGAGATATGAGAAGCTAAGAGGCAGGACATGCAATGTGATGAAGAACAGGATCTCAAAATTTATTATTTCTCTTTGTTACAGAAAATTGAGGGCTCTCCATTTCTGTTTTATTTCTGTAAGCAACCCTGCTGCATAGGTTTTTCCACAATCAAAAATACCAATTCCACTATGAAAGCTGAATCAAAAGGATACCCTCTGATCAAGTCATTGCTAATAAGACAGTTAAAAGCACGCACCACATTTTCATAAGACTTAGGCACGTTTGAGGCTGGTTTGACTGGTAATTGATGCCTAACCCTACATTTTGGCTAGAAGTTACAAGACAAAGTATGCAGCTCATTCCATGATGAGGCAGTATCATCTGACGCTTATGGACACTCTATATATATATCTGTATCTATCTCAAACTTTCAACAGCGTATCACCAAACATACCATTAGTGTCATCAGACTCCTCCTCATCTTTGGACTTCCTCTTAGAAGAGGGTCTATGCCTGAGTGTGTCTGGTGGGGCTAAGTGCCGAAAGTATCCACTGGGCAAAAGTTCATTCTCCTCTTCTTCATCCTCTTCCTCCTCCTCTTCCTCCTCAATCTCGAATGTAGGCTCTAATCGGGGCATTGGTCGTTCGGAGTCTGAGTCCTCAAATGGTTCATCCAGCACTTCTGTGGTCTCCGAGATTGTTTCTGTGACAACACTGCTGTTGTGGTGCTTACGCTTGCGGACTCGCCGCTTCCGATGAAGAATAGGTTTCTGAAAGTGTAAGGTGGGAGAAGACAAGACATTTTATCACATGCAGTAGAAATAAAACACTGATAAAAAGAAAACATGAGCAGCAGAATTCAAGCAGGACTAGAGGGCTCCATTCTACAATCCAGACCAGTAGAAACACCGACCAGCATCTGCCTTCAGTTAGACAGATGTCAAATACAATGCAAGACGATCAGTCTCCATGAAGATTGCTAGACTGACATTTGTGTAACAGTATAAACCATTTAAACAGCTGAAGCTAACAGCCCATCCAAAACAGCTGAAAGTTCACAGACACTACAGCATAGATGTCAATACTTTAGAATAAGCTGCAAAGATGATACAGAAGAGAACTGTTTAGTGCAGCATCCCACAAAGAGGATTTCTTGGTTACGTTGACAGAATTCATGTCTCTGTGCAAAGACTTTATGCTGTGATTTTAGTTGGTTAGACAGAATTTGTGTTTTACAAGCTTCTTTTAAAAGTAGGACCGTATCGGTTTCTATTTTGTATGACTGAGTAAAACTTTAATAACCAAGGTAGAAAAATCAAAACGCAGAAGTTAGAATTAAAAAACCAAAAAGCCCCGGACCCCACAAACCTACCTCTGATTCAACAAAAACCACCACTACTAAAAGGCAGCAGAAAGTACCCTCCAGATAGAGTTCTGGAACACTGAACAGATGCTGCCCATACCTTTAACACATACCTCATGAATTGCAGAATCCTTCAGAAAGCACCAACACACTGACAAAATAGACTGCATGATATAGTCAGAGACAACAAGCACACACCTTTCGTTTTAATGTTGGCTTGGTGAGAACAGGTGGAGAGTTTGATCGAGGACTCACGGGCTCATCATCTTCCTCTTCACTACTCTCACTAAAACACCTCAGAAGTGCCCTGTCACTATCACTGTAGCGGCGGGGTAATCTGTCACAGTCCTCCGGGAATCTACACTTCAGTGTCTCCGTGTTCTTTTTCAACTGCCCTCTCCACCTTTCCATATCTTCGCTATACCGCCGACGGGGAATTGCAGGTTTTTCACCTTTGCCATACTGTCCCTGGGAAACCGCAGATTTTTCCTCATCTTCACCATACCGGCCTCTTTGGGCTGGAGACTTCTCCTCACATTCACCACATCTTCCTCGCAAGGCTGCTGACTTCTCCTCACAGTCACTGCACCGGCCTCGTGAGGCTGCTGACTTCTCCTCACAGTCACCGCACCGCCCACTGGGAACTGCTGTTTTGTCCTCAATGGGCAATATTGGTTCATTCTCACAAAAGGGCTCCCGAAGTTTTTTGCCCTTGCGGTTCCATCGACCTCTTCGTGATGGCTGACTGTTTGCAGGAAGACTATCCAGGGGAAAAATGTGCTTGTTTGGCCGTGCAGAATTGGCTGGAGCAACAATGTCTGGCTTTTTTTCACTCTCTGTAGGTGAGTAAGGCTCTTGCTCTTTCTTCTCCCATGATACAGATTTTACCATCTGATGTAAATAAAAAAAAATAAATTTCACACTTCCTATTTAAGCATGCATGTCTATCCTGAATTCGATTCCACAAAAGCTTTTGAGCAAGAACTCAGGAAAGTTTAACAAGAATGACTTTTAAGAGTCCAAGAATAACAAAAGAATTGACCTTTATGAGAACTCTAATAGTGCTAGCTGCTACTCCTTTCCTCCCAGGTGATAATGTACCTCAATTAGCTTCCCGGCAAGTGACTTCAGTCAGCAGCAGCCATCCAGTGGCCTGCTGGAACGCAATCATCATCTTGCTACATCCAAACACAGTATTTATGTAACTTTCAAGGAAAAAAGTGAGACAAACTTGAAGCTATTTTTCCGTTAAAGTGCACAATTAGTTTAATGCAAATACAGTAACACGACATAATTTGCCTCTTAGTATTCTAGTCAGTGCTCGTCACCTGATGTGAGAGTGCAACCCTTCAATGACAGCAGCCTAGATTTCAGAAGCCTTCACTGCTCTGTGGGTAGTAATTCTAAAGCTGTTAGTAGTTTTGCAGAAGTACATAGCAAAAACCTTTGGCAAAAAATGTTAAAAGTTTTTTGTTGATTCATTTCCATTTATGCTATTTCTCACTTACAGAAAAGCATTTAACCCTTATCTAGACTATGCCTTTAACCCTTCTCCAGGCTGTGCCTCAAATTTTTAGTTACTAATCTGACAATATAAAGATACATAAACTAATCATGACTGCATTGCTTTTTAGAATTATGCTAAATGCCCAAGCTTGCAAAAGCATGAAGTGTAAACTATATGCCACACAGAAATTAACAGATTCACTCTTACACTGGTCTCTGTATCCTTTTCTTTCTGCTGCTGTTGCTCTTCATTTTCCCCATCCTCTGTCTCCTCTTCTTCATCTTCAGAGACAACTGAGTTAGAAACTATAACAGGTGTCCAACGCAGACATTCTGCATCCACATCTATAGGTCGGACATTAGTTCTAAGCTTTGCCATATGTTCCTGGATAAGTTTCTCCCGACGAATGATCACAAATCTAAACAGTAATAATACTCGGATCAACAACAGGCTACATGTTGTCATGTGAAACAGATAAAAGGTACTATAGAAAAATCTGTGTACTCTCAATTGTTGCTGCCATGAAGAATTTCAGAGAGGCCAGAGAGCCCATTAAAATTGTACTATTTGCAATACCATCAGACTACCAGAGAAAGCATCTTAAAACCGAGAAAGTGTTGTTAAATTCTTTCCACTTCTTGTTAATGGTGAAGCCATTATCCTTCCATGGGTAACATTCAGTTGCAGAATATCACTTTTACTATGTGTTAAATGGACAAGGGGTATGCCATTCGGGGAACAGGCAACATAAAGTGAAAGATACTGAATGGTAATAAAAGGACTGCTTTAAAAAGTTACAGCCACACTACCAGAGCAGTTTTTATCCAGGGGGCTGGGAGTAATATCACTAATTAAAGTATAGTGTGAAACAAAGACATAAAACTGTTCTCAAATAACTTCAGGTTTTCCAATTAAGTTCCAAGCTTAACACAAAACACAACAGAATACAACCCTGCTCCCAAAACTGCTATGGTCTGAATCAAGAATAATTCCCAGTATTTTACCTGACTTAGACACTCAGCTGGGCAAGCAGACTACCTCTATTCTGTATCCACACACCTCATTTCTCCCAGTGATCTGTCTCACTGTTCAAGCATCCCATGTTAATCGACACAGTTAATGGCATCTTTGAGGCACAAAGAAAAAAGGGGAAACAACTGTCTGCTCAGTGATTGGAAAAAGGAACAGATTTCCATCTATAGAGGGAAGTTGCTGTTCTTTGCTCTGTTTTCTGAGAATGTTAGACTGATTATGCTGAGGGACCCCAAGAGAACACGGCCAAGAGACGAGCTTTTTTTTTTCCACAGCTACAAATTACGCAGAAGTTCCACAGCTGCAGAGCAACACAGCTGGAAATATGATCCAGCTTTGGCACTGAACAATTCTTACATCGCACATGAGCATCATTAATCTCTACAGCCAGTATGCGGACACTTAAGTCTTAAATAAAATCAAGCTTATTAGATGACTTGTCTCCAAACACCATTAAATTTCATTCAAATACACATGAAGCTATTTGGAAATACAACAGGACTCACTGATCACTACGGAAGTCAAGCATTCGTAAGTGATGTAGCGTGGAAGTGATATCTTGAGGGCAGATTCCAGTCAGCTTACTCAACTTCTTGATGCTTAATTGTTTGTCACGTTGATGATAAAGGCACTCCAATATTACACTTTTCCAATAAGCCATATATGAGAGGCGCCCCAGGTCTGACAGGGGTTTCTCTGGTGATCCCGCTTGACCCTCACGCTTTGAAAGCAAATAGCCTGAAGATATGCAAGAAAAAAATTTTCAAAAGTGAGCATATACAGTTTTCCCCCCCAACTTCCTCAAAGGCATTTTTCCAAAAAGTAGCTGAATTCTGCCTACAAGATACAGATTATAATTTTGAAGGGTACACTGAGTTATCTAGCCGTTTGTTTTGTTTTGGTGTGGGTTTTTTTTTTTTGGTTTGAACTCCTGTTACTCAATGATAGAGTATGAGATTTCTAAACTACATTGCCATCAGACATTGGCTACGCGCAATGCCACGAGATGGCAGCAGTTGCCTACCTAGAAACTATACTAAGCCTGAAGTACAGTCTGCTGAGTATCTTCCAATTGCAATAGCAATTTTGAAGATGACAGAGGGTAAACACGTTTTAGCCATTTAAAACTAATATGGCAAACAATTTTCTTGAAAATTCTCTACTGTCAAACTTCAGGACCATACTGGAGAGGACCAAGCTCTACCTCCAGAGACATAATTAATTTAAGACTGATATACTGCACATGCTCAATAAAGACCAAGAGGTTATATCCTCCCCAGTATGACAAAGTGGACGGGGAGAAACAGATGACAAATATGTCTCCTCACTGCTGCTCTAATATAGCCTCCATTTGTTGATCTCACAAGATGCATCTTTGAGTTCCTTCGTTTCACCATTATTTTTCAGGAGAACAACAACTTATCTACATAAGAATATTTACCAGCAAAATCATTCTAATATAATTATACCAGTATGGTTTTTCCTCTGGACATTAACTCCAAATTTAGCATGTCTACAGGGAGGACTTCATTAGATTGCACTCAGCATAATAAGAGAGATATAGTTACAGTGGCAAGTTTCTCCATGAACATGCTGAGATCCACGTATGAATCTGAGAATTGTTTGCATATTCAGAGCCTGTTTCAGACTTTCAGAGTATGCCTGGTTTTGTTGCTCTCAAAGCTAAATTAAAACACAACTATGATTACCTTTTGCTTAAGACACTCATTCACTTAATCAAGCTGCTGAAAGCTTCAGTAGACTGCAGTTTTAGTGTTGGCTTTCCACAGAAAGAACTATATGCATAAGGTAAGCTTGTAGCTAACTCTACCGGCACATGCCTATAGTTTCCACCATAAAGTTGCTTACACAGGAAACAAGAATAAGTTGTGAAGTTCAGATGATATTGCAAGCTTTAGAATCCTTTGTCCCCAGATAGTTTTTAATTTGAAAAGTATCATCTTCCACAGTTAAACCTTTCTTTAAAATATGTAAAGACAAAGACTAAAAAAGTGAAGAAAAAGTTCCTTACTGAAGTCAATTAGGAACCTGCCATAGCCCTTACGCTGGTATTGTGGAAGAATCATTATACAGGAAACATTGTACTTCTGTTGGCAGTGTTTTTCCTGTTGGAAAAAAAGTGGTAAATTAAAAAAAGAAAAAAGAAAAAAAAGAAAAAAAAAAATATACCAGTGAGAAATAGTAGAAGTTGTTCTGTAGAAGTCCCTCATTATTTCCATAGCAAACACTGAGATAGAAAGCCACAGTGGAAGTTTCTTAGGAACAGCAATATACATGAACCAAGGAAAGATTTTAAAAGAGAGAAAAATATTAAACCTCTCATTACCATCATTTCAACCCATATAATCAAAAAGAATGAAACCTTGACATAATTACCACCTTCTGCTTAAATACAATACAGTAAAGAACGTGGGCTACATAGCAGATAAAGTTAAAAGCATAAATCTGAAGGCACCTAAATTCACTGAAAGAGTGCAGTATTCCAGTGAATCTTTAAACATTATAAACCATAACATACTAAAATCCAATCCAAATCTGCTGTTCTGAAGACTGAAAAGCTTCAATTAAAGCTATTTAAAAATAAGTAAAACAATTACACATAAAAGTCTTAAGTAAAGGCCTATCTGAAATCTTGGCCCTGATCTGTCAAAAAAGAAAAGATTTGAAATGAGGTGCAAAATTGCAAAAGTGGTTCGGAAAACAATGTATTTATAGAAGGAAGGAGGAGCTAGAACTACTTTGTAACCTTTCTCTCAAAACAGTGCTACCTATCACCACCAAGAGTAGGAAGTCATTTGAAGAGCTGGGGTTTTATTAGCTACTAGCTGCAGTACAATTCCTTTGAGAATATATGCTATCCAAGATTATGAGGAAACTTGGGTTTATTAGCTGGTGGTCTCCAAATGTAACATAAATAAAATCTGATTGCAACAGATGTCTATACCTGTATTACATAATGTATTATATAAAATGCAAGGGCCTAAATTACAATTTAAAGACTGAAGCAGCACTTCTCACCATAGCAAATGCAGTTCCAAGTCTGAAGTACTCAAATACTTGCCTTGGAAAAGTAGCCAACAAGATGACAGCCCTTGACATCATTCTGTGTCAGCACGTAGAAAAGAAATGGCTCCACATCGTAATAAAGGGTCTTGTGGTCCAGGAAGAGTTTGGCTAACAAGCACAAGTTCTGGCAGTAGATAGTGCTGACATTGCCATCAACCTTACAGAAATGAGGAAAAGTTTTGTCACTCCATTTGCTGTCATGGTAGGACATGCTTCATCAGGGTATCCCAGTACATTTCAAATGTCTAACATGAGAGGAAGACTTCTCTGTCACAAGTAGCATCTCAAAGGACTTAAACTTTCATAGCATAAAGGCCATGGCCAAGTCACTGTTACATTCATTAGCTTAAGAGAGAATGTAAAATTCATTTTCCTAAAATGAAAAAGCTTTTTTCAAAGCGAGCCTTCTCATATGTTTTATGGATAAATAATCTATACATGAGATCAGCTCCCACTGCTTGCTTGTAGTTCTTCACTCTTAGTAACTGAATGCTTCAAGAATTAAGATCTTTAGGGCTATGGAAAACTTATCAAATAGCTGGGTGCTAAAGACTATTTTATAGATAAAAGTGAGTGGCTTAGTCTTCTATCTTACCTCAAAGACTGAAATATTGTTTTTTCTGTAAATTTCATTGGCTGGAGGGTGAAACCAACCACACTTTTTCATATGCTGTTGAAGAATAGTTCTGCTTTTCATATACTTTAGACAGAATTCACAAAGGTACAACTTGGGTAGCCTATAAGCAAAGATAAAGAAAGATCAAAGACTGAACATACAGACTTTTGAATAAAACTCCTCACTCCAGCAGACAGAGAATCTGACGAAAAAAGCACAGCATATATTGATCCTGTGTATGTGTTGATCAGGCCAAAAACATCTTACCACACTTAAAGTCATGGCACTTAACTTATTATGTAATGAACACATATTTTAAAAAATGTACTTAATGTCCTGCATAATTACTTTTACATTATTAAATCATGTCAGAAGAAATACATGCATCAATTAAAATCCTAGAAAAAATAGCAAAACACCCCATTTTGCACTAGTGACACTAAGATGGGTTAGATAAATAGTTTCTATTCTCACCCTTCCCTACTTGTAACAGAAAGCTGTATGTACCCCTGAGCAATGGGTTACACCACCATCTGTTTGCTTTAAAACAGTTTTATATACTACATGGATCTGAACAATTTGAATGCAAGTGTCCCAATATTGTTGCTATTTAAGTCCATTTACATACTCTAGCTTGGGCAGGGATGCTATTTTCAGCTACCTTCAATGCCTTTAGCAGAGCTAGAATAATTCCTCATGATAGACCACATGTTCTTGTTAAATGGTACAATAGTTTTATTTAATTTTCTCACTAGGGCTATGGCCCTTGGAAGGTGTTCCTCTTTCAGAATCAAGTTAAAGTTTGGTGAGTTTGCAGTTTAGACAGTTTGCAAAGTTCTTAAGGAACAGAACATCAAAACAATTATACATGCATCACAGCAGAACAATCTTTCAAATGCCAACACGTGTAACATTAACACAGCTAAAGAAGAAATGTTTAAACTACATACAGCATAAAAATAATACATCAAAGTAATTCCTGTGACATTTCCATTTATTTTTCTCTTGCAACTCACATAGATTTTATACAACCATTTCTAATCAAATCAGTTAGTATCCTATTCCCTAAACAAATGTATTAGTTTTTATCATGAGGAGTGCTGCAGTTGATTTGCTGGAGAGAAGTGATGGCATCCAGAGGGACCTTGACAGGCTGGAGGAGTGGGCCCATGCAAACCTCGTGAAGTTCAACAAGACAAAGGGCAAGGTCCTGCACCTGGGTCAGGGCAATCCCCAGTATCAATACAGACTGATGGATGAATGGATTGAGAGCATCTCTGCAGAGAAGGGCTTGGAGATACTGGTGGATGAAAAATTGGACATGAGACAGCAATGTGTACTTGCAGCAAAGCCA
This sequence comes from Podiceps cristatus, assembly GCA_000699545.1. NCBI lineage: Eukaryota > Metazoa > Chordata > Aves > Podicipediformes > Podicipedidae > Podiceps > Podiceps cristatus. Next base: position 236 of record JMFS01021753.1, on the reverse strand, counting down.
GATACTCATATCCTGGGCTGCATCCAAAGAAGCGTGGCCAGCAGACTGACATAGGCGATTCTCCCCTTCTGCTCCACTCTTGTGAGAACCCATCTGGAGTACTGTATACAGCTTTGGGGTCCTCAGTGCAAGATGTGGAACCTCTTAGAGTAAGTTGAGAGCAGGCCACAAAAATGATCCAAGGGCTGAAACACCTCTCCTATGAGGAGATCTTGACAGGCTGGAAAGGTGGGCCC